>JACEEZ010002886.1:111815-121815 GCA_016584305.1 Chionoecetes opilio | reverse complement strand
ATATAAATTTTAATTTGTCTGCATCTAGATATGATGGGTCTAGATCAAACTCTGAAATTGATACTGCTGGCAATGAATTTAGTCTAATACCATGCAATAGATGTGAAGGCGTCAGTGCTTCTGGCTCACCTAAATTATTGGTGACATATGAGAGGGGCCTATTATTAACTCTACATTCAATCTCCACTAAAATTGTGTGGAGGTCATCCAAGTTTATGGCTTTCTTAAACAAAACTTTCCTTAGACAGCTCTTGACCTCATCATAGAAATCCCCGAACCGAACCGAAATCTATCATCCTCTCATAGAAACCCCCGAACCAAGGGGCTCTGGGGGGTATGAATTTCCACTCACACCCCTTAACTTCTAGTTCTTCTTGCACTCTGGCATCTTCTAAAATTTGGCTAAGCAGGTTGGAACCTAAATTAAACTTTGTAGCATTGTCGCTAATAATTAATTTAGGGCATGACCTTCTGGCCAGTCATTTGAGACCATGACTACTCTAGATTTATCTACTCTATCTATGAATCTAGAAGGAATTTTTCCAAAAGGTATCAGTCCAGATTTTGTTTTCAAGAAGCTGGAGCCATGTTCTTGAATTAGACCAGTTATTATTTTACAGTACTGGTCTGCTCCTATTAATAGATCAATGGAATCTACTGTATCCTTTAAGTTTGGATCTAGGAGCCTAATTTCTTGGTCCTTCATGTACTTTATGAATTTTTCCATTCCATCCATCCTAATATTTTTAGGTAAACTTTCCAGAACTATAGCATTCAATCTTATATATTTAGAACCAGACCTGACTGTAGAATTCACTAAATCATAGGTCTTAGTTTCTATTTCTCCTATTAATCCTGAAATTTTCAAGTCCACCTGGCCACAAGGTTTTAAATTTAAACTATCAGACAAATTTTTACTGATAAAAGTTCTCTGTGATCCTTGATCAAACAGAGTTTTTGCAGCCTTGACAATTTTACCCCTAATTATGGGTATTGAGCCTATGGGTAGAGCTGTTGAATTGTCATGAGCACCCGTAGGTCTCACTGCACACACATTCTGTGCCACTCTCCCAGTTGGTTGGCCCGCGTCGCATAACAAAGAATGATGGAATCCATTATAGCATGAAGGACATCTGCGTAATTTAAATCTACAGTCCTCTGTCTTATGATGGCAAGTACATTTTTCACATCTTCCTAACTCTCTAATACGTTTTAGCCGGTTACCACGGCCCTCATAATTTTAGCAATTAGTGGCTTTGTGGAGCCCTTCACACAGAATACATTTAAATTGTGAGTTAGGATTAATTGGTTGGTATGGAACTCTGCCTGGGAATTGTGAGTTAGAATTAATTTGTTGATGTGGAACTCTGCCTGGATCTCTACAGGCTCCTGGACCTTCTTGAATTGCAAAAAATACATATTCATTTCTAGTTGTAAGAATCCGAAGAGAAGAAGAAAGTAACTATGAGAGAAATATAATAGAAAAATGTAAGAACGAACCGAAACTTTTCTATAAATATATAAATGGAAAAATGAAAAACAAGGAAGAAATAGATAAGCTGAAGGTAGAAGGCATAGTGTACGAAGATGTATTACAACAGGCTGAGGTAATGAATAAGGTGTGTGTGTCTGTGCCTACAGCGTTGTTAGGCAGTGACCTCCAGGGGTGGGATGGTAGGCCCTGGAGGTTAACTTGAGGGCTGTGTACCTATCGTATTTTACAGCTTATAAGACTCACTTTTTCCCCCAAAAAACATCCTGAAAATACCCCAACCCCTGTCCACCCAGCAGTGAATGGGTACCGGGTGTTAGCCTAGGGTTTGTGACCCGCCTCCCGGGGTGGTTGCTTCGGCCAACACTTCGTAGAGAAGAGGAGGGAGGAGAGGAGCTTGAGTTGGGAGTCACCCAGCGGATGCTGTTTTGGTCTGAGTGAGTGAGCTTGACACATATCTTGTCAGCTGATGGTTGTGTGACAGTGTTATACGGCAATAACACTGTCACAATGCCTTCCTCTCTTCTCTCCTGTCTCCTCCAGTACCTCCAGAAACCACAGTACCACACACGTCATGGTTAATCACTTATAAAGGAGTATTTTGTGGTAAATAAGTAAGGAACGGCGGGGGTGTAAGGTAAGGTGCTACTTATTTTGAGGTGTTACCTATCTTATGCGACACCGGCTGTCCTGTAGAGAAAAACACAAACAAAAGGAAAAAAACAAAGCAAAACTACATACAAGCTATACTAAGCTTATTATAATACTATACTAAGCAGGAAGGTAGGCAGACGTGTCCCGTACGTCTCTTATGGGAGGCGGTAGCAGAGTGGTTAGCGTCAAGATATGTGTCAAGCTCGAGCACGAGCTTGACAAACGACCTACAAAGCAATACTAAGCAGAAAAGGTCACAAGAAGAAGAAGAAGTCTCCGAGTGGCGTTCTCGGTGACCAGAGTTCGATCCTTGATGAGGGCTGTAAAATCCACTTAAAATCTTTCTCTGCACCGTTGAGTGGCCTAAGAACACCCACATGCTGCCCATTAACTCTACCTTCGATTGCGAGTGCATCGGAGGACACAGGGGGCGGCATGAGCCTCTAATCACAGGCGTCACTAAAGAAATTCTGTCTGCGCCACCACGGGCAAGGGCCAACCATCACAGCCCTCAAGTTAACCTCCAGGGCCTACCATCCCACCCCTGGAGGTCACTGCCTAACGGCGCTGTAGGCACACACACACACAAATAATGCAAGAAGTATTCAGGACTTCAAAGGCAAGCTGGATAATAGTAGATTTGGAGACGGGACAGTACGAGCATAGCTCTTTTCCTGTATGTTACAACTAGGTAAATACAACTAGGTAAATACTCACACACACACACACACACAAAAAAAAAAAAAAAAAAAAAAAAAAAAAAAAAAAAAAAAAAAAAAAAAAAAAAAAAAAAAGTGTACAAAGCAGCGCAAAACGTGGAGGTTGAATAATAATGCGCGAAAGTCGGGATGGTAAGAATTTAGGACTCACTGCGAAACTCGAGGATCGCAAAACTCGCATAGCGTGAAACTCGGGAAGGTACTGTATAAGACTATAGGCTTCTCATTGTCCATATTTACTCTTATGTGGTAGAATTCGTGGTATAAAGTAAATAATTTACGATATCCATGGAGGACAAACACCCTCGTTCACTTGGTGACGTCGTCGCCAAAATTATCCTTATCTTAAAGATACGGACGGGTCTATATTTCCTAATACAGATATCTTTTCTTGTAATCTTTTTGCTGCAACCTCTGGCAGCTTCTGAAAATATGCTGAATAAACCATATTTCTCGGGGAGGCTGTGGCCGAGTGGTTAGCGTCTTGGAGTGGTGAGCTCGATGTTCCGAGTTTGAATACTGCCGGGGACACAACTCTTTCGGCCATCTTTAACGTGGTCTACAAGAGCCTGGGAGGTGAGCACAAGGTCCTGAGTTCAAGTCCCACCAAGGAGCAACTGTAAATCCATCGTCGAGTAGCCGAAGCAACCCGCATGCTGCATTAATGTTCCGTCGACTGCGACTTCAAGTGTGGCGATGGGACAACAGGTGGCAGCGTGTGCCTTAAAACTGAGGTTAGACCATCATAGAAAACGGATCTTCAGCTATAACATCACAGGTGTCACTATAAAAATCCAACCTGCGCCAACCAACGGGCGGAGGGCCAACCATTACGTCCCTCCAGACTGATATAATAAATAGCCTTCTGGCGCTATAGGCTTCAATGTAAAAAATAAATAAAAATAAAATAGTTGTAGCCATCTTCAGCCTCATCGACCAGCAGCTGGCAGGCCTTAGACCTCCACAACAAAATGTAAACAAACTCAGAGCACCGCCAAATGGCATTAGGGAACATTTGTGATGTATGTGCAAGCAACCTATATAACAAATAAAGCATGCTCAAATACCTCTCCAAAATGCTTTTCAATTTTTCTTCCAATTTAGATGATTATTTACACGATACATTTTCTAAACAATAAATTGATTATGAGGAAAGTATCCTCTGCATATAATGAGAATCCAGTGTAGAGGATAGATAAAAATAAATCATGTAATTTCATTATGAATTTTCCCTGCATAAAATTCAAATGAATTTTTCAGTATTCCTAATGATTTGACAGTTTTTAAAGGAAAGATACAAGACATGTATTTTAATCTACCGTGTTTCAGAGACAAAAAAAATTGTAATCAAAATTTTCTTAACAGCCTGGAGGATCATTGTTTTTAACTACAATCAACAAGACCACATGTGCTTGGCTGGGGGCCATTGCCATTGCAGAGCACATGCTACACTTGCTTCCTCCAGGAACACATGACTGGAATAAGTTCATCCCTGAGCAGGAACTCCTTTTTCTTCTTGAAAAGAGTAAGTCTCATATGAATGAAAATTCCACAAATGATCATTTTTATGAATTGCATTCTTCTTGAGTAGATACTGTTAGAGTTGATTACTTGCAGAATTCAGTTATTCTTTCTACATGAAAAATAGTTTGAAATCTGAAATTGAAGTCACCCATCACCTGTTAGACTTAACTGTCATGGGTGTCAAACTCATTTGCTCTGGCAGGCCAAATTTGAGACACTATAAAACTTTACGAGGCACATTAATATAGCATGTCCATAGCCCAAGGTTAAGTGAAAGGTATTATGATGCTTACGCTATAAACAAGTGCCTGCTTATCTCCTATATTAGCGATAGCGAGGTATCTTACACACACACACACACGCGCACACACATAATGGTGTTAACAAGGAAGGATGTGGTAGTAGGGAATGTGGAAAAAGGAGAAGGAATGACAGAGGTGTTGAAGGTAGAGTTGGTGATGAAAAAAGGAAGAATAAGAGACTTAGTACTCGTATACGTTCCACCCAAGACAAATTCCTGGGGGAGAGAAGAGTATGGAGACATGATAAGAGACACAAGCAAATGTTTAAAGAATACGATGGAAAATTGTGAGAACATAATTTTGATGGGAGATTTTTACTGCAAAGAAGTTTGCTGGGAAGAATGGTATACTGAAGGAGGAGAAGACTCATGGGGTGGTACATTGTTGGATTTGGTAATGAATAACATCATGACTCAGTGGATTAAAGAGAACACAAGATTCAGAGGTAGCGAAGAACCATCAAGACTAGACCTACTATTGACGAAAGAACTGGAAGTAATTAGTAAAGTAAAGTATCAGTGCCCACTTGGAAAGAGTGACCATGTACTTATTGAATTTGAAGTAAATGATAGCAAAAAAGAGGGGAGAAGAGAAGAACACAAGAAAGGAAGATACAATTATGGAAAAGCAGACTTTGACGAATTAAGAACATTCTTTGGAGAGACAGACTGGAGTAATTTCTATGCAGCAAGGAGTACCCAGAAAAAATGGGATGAGTTCATCTGAATTTACACCGAAGGAATAAATAGTTATGTTCCAAGGATAGTTAGCAGAGAAAAGAAAAAGAATGAATGGTTTAACAGAAAATGTGAATTAGCAAGACTAGAAAGAGAAAAAACATGGAATAGTTGGAGGAAAAAAGGAGGTATCAACCTTTGGGAGAAGTACAAAACAACTAGAAATGAATATGTAAGAATCCGAAGAGAAAACGAAAGTAACTATGAGAGAAATATAATAGAAAAATGTAAGAATGAACCGAAACTTTTCTATAGATATATAAATGAAAAATGAAAAACAAGGAAGGAATAGATAAGCTGAAGGTAGAAGGCATAGTGTATGAAGATGCATTACAACAGGCCGAGGTGATGAATAAGTGCTTACAGACTGTATTTACAAGAGAAAGTGAATTTAAAACGAAAAATATAATAGCAAAAGAAAATATAATGGAAGACATAAAAGTAGACGTAATAGAAGTAAAAAGGCTAATGGAAAGTCAAGATGTGAGAAAAGCCCCGGGTCCAGATGGAGTGACGAACTGGATAATGAAAGAGTGCAGTAACCAACTAGCAGGAAAATTACAGTGTAATTGAGAGTTCACTCAAGGAGAGCAGAGTCCCGCTTGATTGGAAAAGAGCAAATATTGTGCCAATTCACAAAGGAGGAGACAAAGAAGAACCACTAAATTACAGGCCAGTATCATTAACAAGTGTAGTGGCAAAAATGTGTGAAAAAATTGTGAAGGACAGATGGTTGAAATATTTGGAAGAGACAAACACACTCGCAGGTGGTCAGTTTGGATTTAGAGAAGGAATGTCATGTACAACAAATTTATTAAAGTAATCGTCCAGACCATTTCATCATTCCTGATTTGATGTAGTTAGAGTATCGCCATTATCGAGTGTATCAACAATATTTTGTCACTTTTTGCATCCAGTCAGCCGTTTTTTAATAATCCGCAATCAAAATCTGTAAATTCCCTGAGCTTCGAAAACGCTGCTGGCAACTGGCAGACGATGCGCCACGGCTCGGTGACGTAACAAAAGGAAGGCTCCTCTTCCCGCGCTGCTGTGTGTGTGTGTGGTAGTGTTTGTGTGTAGTAGTGTTTGTGTGTGTGTGTGTGTAGTAGTGTTTGTGTGTGTGTGTGTGTGTAGTAGTGTTTGTGTGTGTGTGTATTTACCTAGTTGTATTTACCTAGTTGTAACATACAGGAAAAGAGCTATGCTCGTACTGTCCCGTCTCCAAATCTACTATTATCCAGTTTGCCTCTGAAGTCCTGAATACTTCTTGCATTAATCACTTTTGCATCAAGGTTGTTCCAGGCTTCTATGCTTCTATATGGGAAGCTGTATTTTTTTTATATCTCTCTTGCATGTTGTCCTTTTCAATTTCTTCTCATGACCTCTTGTACTTCTATTGTCCCACACAAACAGATCTTCTCTGTCAATTTTTTCCAGACCCATTGAGGCTCTGTACACTGCTATAAAATCTCCCCTTTCTCTTCTTTTCTCAAGTGTTGGGAGTTTTAGTCTTGAAAGTCTTTCTTCATATGGTAAATCTCTCAGGTTTGGAGCCATTTTTGTGGCTGCTCTTTGTATTCTCTCAATCTTCCTTATATCCTTCTTTTTATGTGGTGACCAAATCACTGCCGCATATTCCAACCTTGGTCGAATCAAAGATGTTATCAATTTCTTGATCATCTCTTCATCCAGATATTTGAATGCCATTCTTATATTCCTCAGCAACTGATATGTATCTCCTGTGATCTTGTTTATATGCTTCTCTGGTGATAAATTGTCCTTAATCCATACTCCCAGATCTTTTTCGACCTTTGTTTTGATTATCCATTCATTTCCCATCGAATACTTTCCTCTCTGTCTCTTTTTGCTACTGCCCATTTCCATCACTTTACACTTTTTGGCATTAAACTCCATTTCCCATAGTTGACTCCATCTGAAAATCTTATCTAGATCCTTTTGTAAATCCTCACAGTCCTCTTTACTTTCTACTTTTCTTAGTAATTTAGCATCATCAGCGAATAAACTCGTATAACTGTTTACTCCTTCTGTCATATCATTTACATAGACCAAGAACATCATTGGGGCCAATACTGATCCTTGAGGAACTCCACTTATCACACTGCACCATTCTGACTTTTGATCTTTTATTACTGTTCTCATCTCTCTGTTGCTCAAAAAGTCTTCCATCCACTTCAGCAAACCACCCTTCAATCCTCCTACATGTTCTAGCTTCCAGAGCAGTCTCTTATGAGGTACCTTGTCAAATGCATTCTTTAGGTCCAAGTAAATGCAATCGACCCACCCCTCTCTTTCTTGTGTCACATCGATCACTCTCGAGTAAAAGCTTAATACATTCGTTGTACATGACATTCCTCCTCTAAATCCAAACTGGCCACCTGCAAGTGTGTTTGTCTCTTCCAAATATTTCAACCATCTGTCCTTCACAATTTTTTCACACATTTTTGCCACTTTTGCCATTTTTTGTGTGTAGTAGTGTTTGTAGATGCTTGCAGCCTATGTTGATCTCAAGAAGGCGTTTGACTCAGTGCATCGTGAGTCACTTTGGGATCTTCTGCGACTTCGAGGGATTTCTGCAAGGACTATTGGTTTGATAACTGGTCTGTATTCTGGGACTGAGAGTACTGTGAAGTGTGGGGCAGGTGTATTCAGCTTCTTTCCTGTGAATACAGGAGTGAGGCAAGGGTGCGTCCTTGCCCCATCACTTTTCAACGCTTGTATGGACTGGGTATTGGACAAGGTTGTAGATCAAAGTGATTGTGGAGCATCCGTCGGCAACACCAAGATCACTGATCTTGTTTTTGCCGATGATGCAGTAATCTTTGCTGAGTCGCTGGAGGTCCTGGTGATGGCTCTCGAGGCTCTGCACGAGGAAGCAAAGCCTTTGGGACTTGAGGTCTCCTGGCTCAAGACCAAGGTCCAGGTGTTTGGAGACTTACTAGATGAAGCAGTACAGTCTGTTCATGCATGTGGCGAGGACATTGAGATCTTGGAAAGTTTTACATACCTTGGTAGCGCAGTCCATAATGACGGCGGGTCACGTTAAGAATTCTTACGGCGGATTGGCATAGCCCACGGTGTTATGGACTCGCTCAGCTGGAGTATTTGGCGTTGTCGGTACCTGTGCAGCAGGACAAAGATCCGGATCTTCAAGTCGCTTGTGATCCCTGTCTTACTCTATGGTTGTGAGACATGGACACTAAATAGTGACTTGAAGAGACGAATCAATGCCTTTGGTAATAAGTGTCTTCGCAGAATCATGGGGTATCGCTGGGATGATTACGTGTCAAATCAGCGATTGCACCGTGAGACTGAATCGAGGCCTATTACCTGCATAGTCCGTCAGCGCCAACTTCGGCTATATGGGCATGTGGCACGCTACCCTGAAACCGATCCTTCCCATCGGGTTGTATCTGTAAGAGATACAAGACAATCCGGCGTGGAGGAGGCCAAGGGGGCGCCCACAAGGCTCGTGGCTGGGGCAAGTTGATGTTTCTTGTTGAGAGCTGCTTGGTATGGGAAAGGAGCCTGCATGGGAACTCGCGCGTGGTGACCACCGGGAGTGGCGTCGTAGGGTGGGCGAGGCGACGCGCCCCCCGGCGTATGCCCCCAATGATTGATTGATTGAGTAGTGTTTGTGTGTGTAGTATGTAGTGTTTGTGTGTGTGTGTGTGTGTGTGTGTGTAGTAGTGTTTGTGTGTGTGTGTGTAGTAGTGTTTGTGTGTGTGTGTGTGTGTAGTAGTGTTTGTGTGTGTGTAGTAGTGTTTGTGTGTAGAAGTGTTTGTGTGTGTGTATAGTAGTGTTTGTGTGTGTGTGTGTGTATTAGTGTTTGTGTGTGTGTGTAGTAGTGTTTGTGTGTGTGTAGTAGTGTTTGTGTGTGTGTGTAGTAGTGTTTGTGTGTGTGTGTGTGTGTGTAGTAGTGTTTGTGTGTGTGTGTAGTAGTGTTTGTGTGTGTGTGTGTAGTAGTGTTTGTGTGTGTGTGTAGTAGTGTTTGTGTGTGTGTGTAGTAGTGTTTGTGTGTGTGTGTGTGTAGTAGTGTTTGTGTGTGTGTGTAGTAGTGTTTGTGTGTGTGTAGTAGTGTTTGTGTGTGTGTGTGTGTGTGTAGTAGTAGTGTTTGTGTGTGTGGTAGTAGTGTTTGTGTGCGTGTGTAGTAGTGTTGTGTAGTGTGTAGTAGTGTTTGTGTGTGTATGTAGTAGTGTTTGTGTGTGTGTAGTAGTGTGTGTTGTGTAGTAGGTTGTGTTGTAAGAGTGTTTGTGTGGTGTAATAGGTTTGGTGTGTGTGTAGAAGTGTTGTGTGTGTATGTTGACCTCAGCAGGCTCGCTAACACCTGTTCATCCACCTTGTATCTGCTCAACTATAGGGTTGGCTCCTCACAATCTGATGTTGTTTCTCATATACGCGAGCAGCGTCATTTAGTTCGGTCTCAGATTAAGCATTGACTTAGATCTATCACAGCGACAGATTCACTGTCTGACATCGAAGTACAATTGCTCTCATAACATTTGCCGACAGGTCTGACAGAGCAGACAGGTGTTTGGTTTTATTCATCGTAGC
>JACEEZ010002886.1:94798-108235 GCA_016584305.1 Chionoecetes opilio | reverse complement strand
AGGTAATGAATAAGTGCTTACAGACTGTATTTACAAGAGAAAGTGAATTTAAAACGAAAAATATAATAGCAAAAGAAAATATAATGGAAGACATAAAAGTAGACGTAATAGAAGTAAAAAGGCTAATGGAAAGTCAAGATGTGAGAAAAGCCCCGGGTCCAGATGGAGTGTCGAACTGGATAATGAAAGAGTGCAGTAACCAACTAGCAGGAAAGTTACATAGTGTAATTGAGAGTTCACTCAAGGAGAGCAGAGTCCCGCTTGATTGGAAAAGAGCAAATATTGTGCCACACAAAACTTTTGTATTGAAAAGTATATTTAATCACTCTACCCATGTCTACAATTCTTAAAGACTAGTCCATTCGTACTGCAGTTTAATACACAGCTTAAGCACTGCAAACGTAATAATAATAATGAGCTGTAGCTACTACTGTGTGCGTGAGAGGAACGGTGACTGTGGTGTGCGGGAGCGGAGGCCGTCAGAGAGAGCCTCGCCCTGTCGCTTACACAATCAGTGAGTACTGAGGGTGGCACGCTTGCTTATACCCCGATTTATGATGATATTTATTTAGTTAACGCTAATTTATGCATGGTGCTAATTCATTTATCAGAAAACTAAATATATCAATGGAAAGCTAATCCAATTTCGCTTCTACTAATGCAGCCCATTAACGCTTATAAACATCCTGCTTGGGCCACCACGGGTGAGGGCCAATCATTACAGCCCTCGAGTACAGGGCCTACCATCCCACCCCTGGAGGTCACTGCCAAACGGTGCTATAGGGAAGAAAAAAAAACGAAAAAAAAAACGTACGAAGCAGCGTGAAAGTCGGGATGGTAAAAATTTAGGACTCAGCGCGAAACTCGAGGATCGCGAAACTCGCATAGCGTGAAACTCGGGAGGGTACTGTAGTTGAAAAGTGTAATGAAGAACCCAAACTGTTTTACAGATTTATCAATGGAAGAATCAAGCATAAGGACAAAGTAGAGAGACTGAAAGAAGGAAATATGATATATGAAGATCCAAAGATAATGAGTGAAATTTTAAATAAAAACTTTCAGCAAGTATTCACAAAATAATCAATATTAAACGAACCGCAAGGAATGAAAAAAGTCCGGAAGGAATGGAAAACAAAAATAAAGAAGGAGGAAGTTTGTGAATTGTTGAAGGAATTGGAGGAGAGGAAAGCAATAGGACCAGACAGAGTGTCGGGTTATGTTTTAAAAGAGTGCAGAAAGCAGTTGGTCGTACCAGTATATGATATAATAAAGTGCTCATTAACAACAGGAAAAGTGCCAAAGGAGTGAAGAGAGCAGATATACAGGAGAACCTCGTTTAACCGGCATTTAAAACAACGGCAGCCTCAAAACAACGGCACTAATAACCCAGGCTTCTTCTTCTTTTTTTTTTTTTTTTTTTTTTTTTTTTTTCACTGATAAACTCTGGAACTCTCTTCCTGTTTCTGTTTTTCCACTTTCCTATGACTTACATCTTTTCAAAAGAAGAGTAACAAGACACCTCCCGAACTAAATTGGCTCACCCCACTTTTTTATTTTATTCGCTGACTGTCTTCTTTATAGGGACTGGCAACTAAGCGGCCTTTGTGTTACCCATTTTTGTTGTGCCCTTGGCCAGTTCCTTGTGATGGGAAGAAAAAAAAAAAAAAAAAAAAAAAAAAAAAAAAAAAAAAAAAAAAAAAAAAAAAAAGGGTTTTTTTTTGGGGTTCCATAAGATAACTCTCAAACAACGGGAAAATGATTTATCCGCATGCGCTCCCCCCCGAGGGTCCCGGATAAACGAGGTTCTCCTGTAGTCCCAAATATGAAAAATGGGAAAAAGGGATGAACCTTAATTATAGACCATGTCATTGACTATAGTCTATTCACTTGGGCTGGATTCTTGGGAGCTGCTTGCTGCCTAGCCGAGTTTGTAGGACGTCGCCTAATTGGCTGTAGACTCGGGCTGGGGGGCGATGGTGGGTGGTACTTGCCTCGCCACAACCCAAAACCCTTGCGTTGCCTCAGAAAAATATTCATATTTCTTGGGGGTTTACTCATCTCTTACACAAAATAGCCATTTTTGTTTGCAGCAGTGATCGGCAGTGATTGTTCACAACAACACGCCATTTTTAACTCAATAGGGTAAAAAATAAGTCCCTGAAATGACTATCACAAGAGTAGGCGGACTTTTAGGTTTTCAGTGCATTGAAATGTTTACTCCTACCATATTACCAAGCTACCAGATGATATTATAAAAGCTGAGCCTACCATCATGTTCATAATAACATTGTTGCATATCATGAGCATAAAAAATTTCACTAAGACTACACTAATATTAAGATAATTGAAGGAAAGTAAAAGAGTGTATAAACATTCTTTCTTGCTTATTTTGCTTCAACTCGCTGTAACTCTATAAGTTTTGGTTGCATTCAATTTTCAAGCACTGTTTCAAAATCCATACACTTTTCCGCTTCCTGTGGTATGTAGCACGTACCAATTAGGAAAAGAGTAGGTGGTCAAAATGGCTAAGAAAGTTAAACTGTTTCAAACTGGCACAGTGACGGGTGAGCATTGCTCCCTCCCTATTGTACAGTAGAGACTTCTCGGGAGAGTTGTCAGAGGCTCCACCCGTCACGGCACCAGTTTGAAACAGTTTAACTTTCTTAGCCATTTTCACCACCTACTCTTTTCCTTATTGGTACGTGCTACATACCACAGGAAGCGGAAAAGTATATGGATTTTGAAACAGTGCTT
This sequence comes from Chionoecetes opilio, assembly GCA_016584305.1. Taxonomy (NCBI): domain Eukaryota; kingdom Metazoa; phylum Arthropoda; class Malacostraca; order Decapoda; family Majidae; genus Chionoecetes; species Chionoecetes opilio. The sequence goes on along the minus strand of JACEEZ010002886.1, from coordinate 105,481 downwards.
GAAAATTGAATGCAACCAAAACTTATAGAGTTACAGCGAGTTGAAGCAAAATAAGCAAGAAAGAATGTTTATACACTCTTTTACTTTCCTTCAATTATCTTAATATTACTGTAGTCCTAGTGTAATTTTTTTATGCTCATGATATGCAACAATGTATTATGAACACGATGGTAGGCTCAGCTTTCATAAATATCATCTGGTAGCTTGGTAATATCGGGTAGGAGTACAACATTTCAATGCACTGAAAACCTAAAAGTCTGCTTACTCTTGTGATAGTCAGTCATGACTTAATTTTTTACCCTATTGAGTTATAAATGGCGTGTTGTTGTTGAACAATCACTGCCTGATTCACTGCTGCAAACAAAATAGGCCTATCTTGTGTAAGAGATGAGTAAACCCAAGAAATATGAATATTTTTCTGAGGCAACGCAAGGGTTTTGGGTTGAGGCGAGGCAAGCACCACCACCATCGCCACCCAGCCCGAGTCTATCAGCCAATCAGCGACGTCCTTACAAACTCGGCTAGGCAGCGAGCAGCTCCCAGCCAGGAATCCAGCTTAAGTGAATAGACTATAGCACAGTATGCAATATATGTGAGAAAATAATAAAGAAGCAATGGACGGAATACTTAGAAAATGAAGGTATAATAACAGACCGGCAGTATGGTTTTAGGAAAAAGAGATCATGTGTGACCAACTTAATAAGCTTTTACTCAAGAGTAATTGATACAACACAAGAAAGAGATGGATAGGCAGACTGTGTATATCTAGATCTTAAAAAGGCATTTGATAAAGTTCCACATGAGAGACTATTTTGGAAATTGGATAATATAGGAGGAATCACAGGAGTGATCAAAACCTGGATGGAAAGTTATCTGTGAGGAAGAGAAATGAGAACAATAGTAAGGGATGAAAAATCTGAATGGAGAAACGTATTTAGTGGGGTACCACAAGGATCAGTGTTGGCACCAATAATGTTCATGATTTATTCCAATGTCATGTCTGAAGAAATTAAAAGTTATATAAGTTTGTTTGCGGATGATGCAAAACTATTAAGATAAATAAAAGCTATAAAGATTGTGAAACACTACAAAATGACCTGAACAAGATCTACGAATGGGACAGAAGATGGGAAATTAAATTTAATGTGAATAAGTGTCATGTGATGGAAATTGGAAAAATTGAAAAGATATAAATGGCCATATAAAATGTGAAATTAAATAATTACAAAGGTTCATGAAGAAAAGGACTTGGGAGTGATAATGCAAAATAACCTACAACCAGAAAAACATAAATAAAATATTTGGAGATATATGTACAGGATGTTAAAGAATATTAGAGTGGCATTTCATTACATGGGGAAAAATATGATGAGAAAGATAATTACTACAATGACCCGATCAAAAATGGAATATGCTGCCATTGTATGGTCCCCATATAAAAAGAAGCATGTGAAAAAGTTGGAGAGGATACAGAGAATGGCAACAAAGATTGTACCAGACCTAGAAGAACTTTCTTATGAGGAAAGGTTCAAGGAAATAAAGTTACCAACACTTGAGCAGAGAAGAGAAAGAGGAGACTTTATAACAATTTTTAAACTGATAACTAAGATGGAAGAAACAGACAATGAGAGACTACTGACTCGGAAGCAAAGAGAAGGTCGATACAGAAAAAGATATACAAAGAAATTAGGAAAAGGGAGATGCCTGAACAACATAAAGAAGTACAGCTTCCCTCATGGAAATGTAGAAGTTTGGAATGGACTAAATTAGGAGGTGATATCGTCAAAGAATCTGCACCAGTTGAAAGAAAGACTGGATAAATGTAGCTACAGAGACGAGACTACACGAGTATAGCTCAACCCCTGTAAAACACAACTAGGTAAATACACACCACCACCACCTCATACAGAAAAGTAAGAAACAGTATTTTATTAATAATAGATACCAGTACCTAATAATATAATAAGAAAAAGGTACAACTTACTAGTTCCTTAGTGTTGGGAGCTATTACTTCCAAATACCTGACACCTCTTTTTTTTGGACAAATGCATCAAAATTTGGAGCAAATTACTGGGAAGCAGCAATCTTGAGTTCTGTGTTGAGGTGTCCCCGAGCTTAGAACGAAGCCGTGACTTGTTAATGTTCATAACTGAAAAAAGCTGCTCACAGACATATGTGCTTCCAAACATGGACATGATCTTTGAAGGTAAGCATTTAACCTTCGGATAATTTGGGCCAACATATTTATAAAATGGGCCCAATTCAGAGCTAGAAAACTTTTCCTTAAAAAAAGTATCACACTGCATCTCAATTTCTGTAACCTTTCCTATTGCTCTGGTGCTGCCCCGGGACCCACCTAAGCGGAGGTACTTCTGGCATATTAACTTAGCTAAATCTGAGGACCTAAGGCAGTACTACTATGATTTTCCATGGAATGATTATTGCTTCCATGTTAGAGACCCATCTCTTTGTGCAGAGCGCATTATTGAGGTCATAGTCTCTGGCATGGAGGCATACATTCCACACACTTTCTCTAATCCTAAAGCTCGCCAACCTTGGTTTAACTCTGCTTGTTCTCATGCTTTCCAAGATGGAGAGGCGGCTCACAGACGGTACCATAACCATCATCTCCTGAAACTCATGCCCTCTATATTTCTGCCCTTAATCATGACAAATCTTTTCTTCAACTTACCAAAAACTCCTTCATTCATAGAAAATGTCAAAATCTTTCTGAATCAAACTCCTCTCGTGACTTCTGGAATCTAACTAATAACATCTCTAACCATTTTTATTCATCATCTTTCCCTCCTATGCTTCTCTCAGATGGCTCCACAGCTGTCTCATCTATTTCCTTTAGGGGCTTCAGTGAAATTTTGCTGTTGCCCTTGACATATCAAAAGCTTTTGATAGAGTCTGGCACAAGTCTTTAATTTCTAAACTACCCTCATTTGGTTTCTATCCTTCTTTCTGGACCTTCATCTTTAGTTTCCTTTCTAACCGTTCTATTGCAGCTACTGTAGATGGTCATTGTTCTTCTCCTAAGTCTATCAATAGTGGTGTTCCTCAGGGTTCTGTCCTATCACCCACTCTCTTTCTATTATTCATTATTGATCTTCTAAGTCTAACGCAATGACCTATCCACTCCTACGCTGATGATTATATCCTGCATTTTTTAACGTTGTTCATTAGACATCCAACTCAACAGGAACTCATGGAGAGATGCCACAGAGAGCCTAACTTTTGATCTTTCTATAGTTTCTAAAAACTGGAAATCTCACATCTCACCTCTTGCTAAAACAGCTTCTAAGAAGTTAGGTGTCCTGTGTTGTCTGCATCCATATTTTTCTCCCCCATAGCTGCTTACTCTGTATAGGGGCCTTATCCGCCCATGTATGGAGTATGTCTCACATGTTTGGGGGGGATCCACTCATACAGCTCTCCTAAGCAGGGAAGAGTCTAAAGCATTTCGTCTCATGAACTCGCCTCCTCTGACTGACTGTCTAGTCTACATTCTTTAAATCACTGCCGCAATGTTGCTTGTTTTCTTTCTATCTTCTACTGTTATTTTCATCCTCACTGCTCTTCTGAACTTGCTAACTGCATGCCTCCCCCACTCCCGTGGCCACGCTGCACAAGGCTTTCTACTCACTCTCATCCCTATTTTATCCATCTTCCTAATGCGAGAGTTAACCAATATTGTCACTCTCATCTCCTTCACTATTAAAATCTGGAACTCTTCCTGTGTCTATTTTTCCACCTTCCTACGACTTAAATTTTTTCAAAAGAGAAGAGGACTCACAAGACACCTCCCGAACTAAATTGGCCCACCTCCCTCTCTATATTCTCTTACTGTCTTCCTTATTGGGACTGGCAACTAAGCGGGCTTTTTGATGCTTTTTGTTTTGTTTTTATGCCTTTGGCCAGTCATATGTTATGTAAAACAAATTAAAAAAGCAATGAAAAAAATTACTTTGAGTTGCATATCTTCTGGCACCACATTTGTAGTACATAGCTACATGGTGGTTGATAAACACAGGTTGGTTGTGATGTTTATTGCTGGACAGAGTTGTATGTGGTACAAGGGTCTGTGTCGTAGTGAGTGTGTCTCTGCTTGAGACTTCCCTGTATATAAAGGCCGGGACGTCTAATCTCTTAATTGGCGTCGCGGCAAGATCACAGAAAAGTGGGAGGCGAGTGCTAGGTAAAATACATTAAGAGGTATGGAGGTGATAATCTCTAGGAACACTTTCAAAGGTAATTAGCCAGGTGTTCAGACTGAAATATCTTCGTCGTGTTGCTACAGTACTCCCCCTCTAGTTGCGAGGTAGGAGGAACGAAATAGTTTTCTTGGAACGACCTGGCACCACACTGGAAGTACTTCGTGGTCTTGCATCAGGTGTGGTTGCTGTTGCTCCTGCTGTGGTTGCTGCTGCTGTGGTTGCTGTGGTTGCTGCTGCTGTGGTTGCTGCTGCTGTGGTTGCTGCTGCTGCTGCTGCTGTGGTTGCTGGTTGAAGGATCTTGGAGTCGGTGATTCTTAATGTTGACGAGGAGGTCGAAGTGTGTAAAAAAATCGGCAACCAAGATGGCCTGTGTTGCATTGCGGTGCGTTGTGTTGCGGTGCGTTGCGGTGTGTTGTGTTGCGGTGCATTGCGGTAGGCAGCGTCAGGCAGCAGGAAGCGGCGTCGGGCGGCAGGAGTCAGCACGCGGCGGTAGGAGTCAACACGCGGCGGCAGGAGTCAGCACGCGGCGGGACATGATGATGCGGCGTCGGGAGGCAGGACGCGGCGCCCTGAGAGCGGTGGTTGAGTCGTCGTCAGGCATGGCGGCTAGTGGCCCTGTTGACGGTGACGGTGGCGGCGGCGAAGGGCAGGAGGCAGCGCCGGGCGGCAGGAGGAGCTGTGGTGGCAGGAGTCGACTGCGGGGCAGCGTCTGCACTGGAGCCTGCCAGCGGTAGAGGCGGCGGCGGGGGCAGCGCGGCAGGTGCAGCGCCTAGGGCAGTGGGGCTGGGGCAGCACCAGGGGCAGCGCGGCAGAGGCTGTGGCAGATGCAGCGCCAGGGGCTGCTCGGCAGCGGGAGTGCCGGCTGCGGTGTCCACCAGAGCGGCAGCAGGGGCGGCGTCAGGGGCAGCGCTAGGGGCAGCGCTAGGGGCAGTGGCAGGGGCAGCGGCAGGGACATCGCCTAGGGCAGCGGGGCTGTGTGGCTGCGAGGGGCAGCACGGCTGGGTGCGGCGGCGGCAGGGCTGGGTGGCGTCAGGCAGCACAGCTGTGTGGCTGCGAGGGGCAGCACGGCTGGGTGCGGCGGCGGCAGGGCTGGGTGGCGTCAGGCAGCACAGCTGTGTGGCTGCGAGGGGCAGCACGGCTGAGTTGTATGGACAGAGTTGTATGTGGTACAAGGGTCTGTGTCGTAGTGAGTGTGTCTCTGCTTGAGACTTCCCTGTATATAAAGGCCGGGACGTCTAATCTCTTAATTGGCGTCGCGGCAAGATCACAGAAAAGTGGGAGGCGAGTGCTAAGTAAAATACATTAAGAGGTATGGAGGTGATAATCTCTAGGAACACTTTCAAAGGTAATTAGCCAGGTGTTCAGACTGAAATATCTTTGTCGTGTTGCTACACATTAACATCAACTTAATGTGGTGCCAGAAGATATGATTCAGGTTTCCAGTCCTTGTGCCGCACGCCAGCAGCACGAACACTCTCCTCTCTTTTTTCAAAGCATTTCTCTGACGGGCTCAAGCTAGCCCGTGGTCCTCCCCTGCTGGAGGCCCGATAAAAAAAAATTTAAAAAAAGAGAAAAAAAAAGTGGGTTTTGAAAGATAGCAAGATCATTCTCCAGGCATTTAAAGTCACAAAATCTGTCCTTAACTCATTTTTCAGCTGGGAGATCTTCTCACAATACTTTTCTGTATGGTCACCATCATGGAAGTCATCATTATTTTGCAATGATTTCAAAGTTTGGAAGTGTGCAAAATTATTTGCTGGAATCTGACCTTCAAAAAGCTGAATTTTCTCTCAAAGGCACGAAAAGAGTCATACAGTTCTGTTACCAGCTTATTTCTTCCTTGCATCTTTATGTTGAAGTAATTTAAGTGCTCTGTAATATCCACCATGAAAGCTAAATCTTTCACCCAAGCAATGTCACTCAGTTCAGGCACTTCCTTTCCTTTTTCTTCCATGAAAATTTGTATTACACTTTGCAGTTCAAAGAAGCACTTCAGCACAGTTCCTCAACATAAATCAGTGAACATCAGTGTGTTAAGGTAGACCATGGGAATTCTCATTTTCTTTCAAGAAGTAGTTAAATGGACCCGATAGGTGCCGTTAATGTGGAGGAAAAGAGATGTAGTCCCCATATTTAAGAAGGGTGATAGAGGATTAATGTCAAATTATCGACCCGTTAGTCTGACGACAGTGGTAGGCAAATTATTGGAATCTGTTATTGCAAAAAACATTGGAGCATTTAGAATAGCATAGTTTGGTCAATGATTCACATGGGTTCACCAAGGATAGATGATGTCTCACCAATTTATTGAGTTTTTATAGGAAAGTCTATGAGACAACAGATAATGATGAGGATTATGATATAGTATACCTGAACTTTAGTAAGGCATTCGACAAGGTACCACACTAGAGACTTTTAAATAAGATTAAGGCACATGGAATAGATTGGAAGGTTCTTCGTTGGATTAGATTACAAAGGGTTACAATTAATGGTTTTAAATCTGAATGGAGGCAGTTAACAAGTGGAGTTCCACAAGGGTCTGTTTTGGGTTCATTACAATTTTTTATTTACATCAACGCCTTAGGTAGTGGGATTAGCAGTGATATCAGCAAGTTTGCTGATGATACTAAGGTAAGTAAGATTATTAGATCACAGTCTGATGTAAACATATTGCAAGGAGATTTAGATAAATTAAATAAGTGTGTAGTCAGGTGGCAGATGGAATTTAATATTGATAAGTGTATCGTAATTTAGAGAAAAAACCCTGGTAAGAGATACACTATACGCAATGTATCGCTGAAAAGATCAGAAGGTGAGAAAGATCTGGGATTGCGGGTAAGCTCAGACCTCCATCCTAGGAAACAATGTATTAAGGCTAGAAATCGAGCTAATAGAGTGTTAGGATTCATTACCAGGAGTGTTAAAAGTAGAAGTGCTGAGGTTATTCTAAAGCTTTATTTGGCTCTAGTCAGACCTCACCTAGACTATGTAGTTCAAATTTGGTCTCCGTATTATAGGATGGATATAGCCTTGTTAGAATCAAGTGCAGAGAAGGATGACCAAAATGATACAGGGGATGCGTAACTTTACTTATGAGAAGAGATTGAAGCTATCAAATTTACACTGACTCGAGAGATGCAGAGTAAGGGGCAATCTGATAGAAGTTTTTAAGTGGTTAAATGGACACAATAAAGGAGATGTAAGAACAGTTCTTACGGTTAGTAATCAGGGTAGAACAAGAATTAATGGATTCAAACTTGAAAAGCGTAGATTTAAAAAAGGAATAGGGAAAAAATGGTTCACAAATAGGGTGATAAATGATTGGAATAGACTCAGTCGTCAGGTAGTTAGTGCGGAGTCATTAGGAAGCTTTAAAAGGAGGCTAGATAATTTCATGGATGGGGTTGAAAGGTGGAGGTAGGTAGTATTAAGTAATAGGAACTACCTCGTGTAGGTATCATGGCCTCTTCTAGCTTCCTTATTTTCTTATGTTCTTAACCCCTACACGGCGGGTGACGTACTCATACGTCCTGAGTAGCTGGGTGGTTGACGTACTGTTATGTCTTCAAGATTCTGGGCCAATTTTGGACTCTACAGCAACCTCTTGTTGTATAGATATAAATCACAGTTAATGGGAGTAGATTCCGCTGTACATATGTTGTCTATGTTGAAATATGTGGTATGACTCGTCCCGACATGTGCATCATAGCGCAGTCCTCGGCTAACCTGAAAGCTGGCGTGAAGAGAGGGTATTGTCTTTTCGCTACATAAAAGTGCTACGCCTTCTGAATTTTCACCTGATTTTGAGCTGTACAACACCCTCCAGCTGTGTAAGGATAACATACACTCTGCACGATAAGCCTCAGTTTGTCGTGAGGAGCCAACAACTATAGACGCAGGATGTCGTACTCCGACAGCACTTCTAGTGAGCAATCTCCACCAACTAAGCGACGCCAATTTCTACGCCTCTCAAAGCATTGAGGGAAAGAGCTATTGGGAGACAACTTTACTTATTTGATTCGTCATTCGAGTCTGGCTGCACTGAAAGTGACAGGAATGTGAGCATTATTGGCTTTTAAGGCAATCTGCACATCATAACAAACTAAAAATATCTTTGCTGATGTTTGTTTTCCTACATTCCGTGAAAAGGACAAATGAGAGGAAAAACGAAACATAAACACAGTGGGAAAAAAACTAAGAAAAGATTGGTGATGAGTGACAGGCCTGAAAGGTGAAGTGATAAATGGCAAGATAAGACGATAAGGAAGAATGGGAACATATATTAACTTCTCCAGCTGCAACTACTACCAAAACTACCACTACTACTACTATTACTACCACTACTAAAAATAATAGCCATAATAGCATACTATAATGATTGTAGTAATTATAAGAATACAAATAATAATCATAAAAAAATAATAATACTGATAAAAATGATAATAATAATAATATATAATAATAATAATAATAATAATAATAATATTAATACCAATAATATTTTTAATATTTACAATCATAATAATACAGTAAATCCTCTATAATTCTAACCCGTATGATTCAAACTTCGGATAATTCGACCTGTTTCAGGCCAGTTCGAAATGTTCAGCAAATTTCTATTATTCGAACAGAAGTTCGAATTATCCGAGCCTTACTAGTGCGAGTCCGACCTTTTCCATGCGATGCATTCCGGGGCTGCCCAGCATGAACAGATATACGATAATTATTGTATAAATACGGTAAATTGGTGCTTGGTACGATGAACGATAACGTCCATACGATAAGACGATAATTGTATATAATTTACGATTACCGCTGCCACGCAGTGTTTCCACTTTAGGGTAAAATAACCCATTTTTAGGGTATTTTGAGACTGTAGGGTAGTGCTTTGGGATTTTAGGGTAATGGTAAAAGTTTAATTTAATAACATGTTTGTGAATCTGAGAGCAATCTGACTCAAAAGCAGTTATAGGTGATCAAAGCAGGTATAGATCCATATGTAAACAGTGCTGAAGCTATTGTAGTGGCCCCCCTTTTGGCTAGATGTTAATTTGAAGGGCTCCACAAACCTGGCGATTACGCTGCCACCACCCACAATAAGTGGGAATTTTTTTTTTTTAAGATTTAGAGAATATATGAGGATAACTGGGACTTAATGAACAGGGTTTCTTTATAATCATCACGATCAGTAATCACATCAGAGCTCCTATGGTTTCACCGAAATCACAAAATAATAATAATAATAATAATAATAATACCAGAAACGACTAACTTCTCATCCCGGCTTAACACAGTTACAAAATTTCCAATACTCAGTTATTAGGTACTATACCTATAGTAAAAATAAACAACGGAGCTATAATAGGGCCTTAGCTCTATATACTGGTGTCCAAGCTGGTCACCGCCTCCGCTCCACTCAGCAATACACAGGTATCGCCGCCATCAAACACGTGTGTCAAGTCAGGGTATCAGCCAGTACCCCGCTCAGCTCACTGCCCCAGGAACCAGACCCCGATAACATATCACAAGTTACAAGTCTGTCATGAACTAATCAATGCGCCAGATATCCTTATAAGTACACCGCCACTTGCCTACCTTTAAAACGGGTTATCAGGAACAACTCCCTCCACACGACCAGTCCACTCAGGTGTCGGCTGAGAGAGAGAGAGCGACTATCTGCCTTCTCTCTTACCTTCTTGCCGTGACGTCACCAGTGACTACGGGACCATAAACATATGGCCGGAAACCTATATCCAAATGAATTGGGACTGAGGAGTGAAGAAAAATTATTATTTAATAAATGGCTATATATTACTTTACTCTTACCACTCAGTGTAAACTTTTCGTCAATCGTGAGTCCCCCGTTTGACTCATTATCCCGCGATACATGGCTTCCTCCCCCCCACAAAAAAATTTCCTGTTCCTCAGTCCTTCAGCACACATCCTGCCAGATACTTAGCTAAGTACAACAAGAAAATAGTAACAGATCATGACTCCTCTCCTTTTAAATTCACATCTTGGTTTTCTATCCACACAAAAAAACATAAGTTGGACATTACAACTCTCAAATGAACTTTACAAAAACAATAATCAAGTGGTATTGCATTCTTAATTTCTTCACCTCCCTCACCAAGAGCAGATTAGCCAGTTTGGGGATACATTATCAATGTAATGACTTTACTCCACCTTTTCACTTCATCTCTTACTTACTTAGGCCGAAGCCATATAGAGGTGCAACTGGACTCATCCCTCTAGTCTGTAATGGTTGTTCCTTTACCCCACTAAACCTAGGCATAGGCACGTAGGGAGAAATCACGACTGGATTTTCTCCATACCCTTCCGTAACTTGGGATAAGGCTCACCTCCTAATTGAGGCATACACTCCTGCGTCAATCACCCAAAGAGCAAAGCTCAGAGCCAAGTACATCCTCGGGTCTGATGATATCCTTTGCGGGTCTAGTGT
>JACEEZ010002886.1:17298-89798 GCA_016584305.1 Chionoecetes opilio | reverse complement strand
ACAACCACATGCTCCCTAGCCTTGAAGTGGATTATTTTGTGCAACGTGATGGCCTCCAAGGATAAGGCGGTGCCGTCTACTTCCTCTGGGAAAAGGAAGTACAAGACCCTGAGTGTGGCAGAGAAGCTCAGAGTGATAAAGGCTCATGTATTATGGCATCAACCGAGTGCAACTCATGGCCCAGTACGACCTCAAGAAAACTACCCCTCATGACATCCTGAAGAATAAGAAGCAAACAAGAAAGGTGATGAAGACTGTAGAAGGAAGCAAGATAGGAAACCATCTAACTAGGTATTCATCGGATAATTCGACCCAGGTCTGCCCCCAATTAGTTCGAATCATAGAGGGTTTACTGTAATAATAATTATTATTATTATTATTGTTATTATTATTATTTGTATTATTATTATTATTATTATTATTATTATTATTATTATTATTATTATAATGAAAATAAGAATAATAAGAGTACATATGAATGAAATGATCGGTTACTACATCATTATAGTGTCTTATATACATCAACAACTACTACGACTACGTAGTACTACTACTAGTCTACTACAACTATTACTATTATCACCACTACTACTACTACTACTACTACTTATTCTACTACAATTAACATAATAGTAATAATAATGATGATAATAATGATAATGATAATACAATGAACAGTTACTAGAATCAATACAATGTAGTATATGGCTAGAATGAGAAGCCAAAGTCTTGACCGTACGCAAACGTTTGAACGAAGGTCAGCTCAGAAAGCCTCGAAAGAAAAAATACTTTACTTCATCACCTCACTGTGAAGTATCCAGAGTACCTAGAGTTTTAATTGTTCCTGCATAACGTAGATAAAAGATGAAGCTAAACGATGATTATTTTAGTTTCTGGATAGCTTTAGTAGTTCTTTTACAAGTTATTGTGGAAAACAGACAATTTAAGGCAAATATGCCCGGCTGGTGTGCACAGCTAGTGAAAACGGGAAAGGGTTCAGTAAGAACTTTTGCTCGAACTCACTTTTGGAACCACTGATTTAAATTTTATTACGAGAGTTTTATGCATTGAGGTATATGCCAATATTTGATGGGGATGATTTATTGATTGTATTTGATAAACATGAGTTAGAAATAAAAATAATAACTTAGATTACACCTGTTAGGTCAGAAGACCTTTCCTGCAACACTAAACAGTCTTTCTACAGGGGCAGACGAAGCAGGTACTGATAGATACAGGCAAGCCAACTCTGGCAGTTGTGGGATATGCACAGCCTGTTGTTTCCAGTAATGTAGAGGGTCATCTGATTCAGCCAAATAGAGTACACTACCCTCTCGAGTTTAGCGGTTGCTTTCTTCCGAAGGCATAGCGCTAAACTCAAGGATCGCAAAACTTGGGTATTGAAAACACTGAAAAAATGTGTATTTATTCCGGTGCGAGGTGTAGTACCGTATTTTACGGCTTATAAGACTAACAATTTACCCCCAAAAATACTCTGAAAAATACTATAGCTTCTTCCTCTCGTCGGACATGGATGGGCAGATGGCTCGTTGGGCTGAGTACTTTGGGCAGTTCTTCACGGTGGACCCTCCAACTGAGCAGCTTCACACCACTGGGTTACAGGCAGTAGATGCCGATCCTCCCATTGACGAAAGTGCACCCTCTCTTGACGAAGTCAGAGAGGCTGTAGCAAAGTTGAGGGGTGGAAAGGTAGCTGGTGTTTGTAATATCAGTGCGGAGCTCCTCAAAGCTGGGGGTGAGGCCATGATCCACGGGTTGCATGCTGTCCTGACTGCCGTGTGGCAATCAGGTACCATTCCTCCTGACTGGAAAAGGGGGCTGGTCGTCCCTATCTGGAAAGGGAAAGGGGACCGTCAGGACTGCAACAATTACCGCGGTATTACACTGCTCAGCGTACCAGGCAAGGTGCTTGCCCATCTATTGCTGACACGGATTCGCAGCCATCTGGTGAAGCATCAGAGACCTCAGCAGTCTGGGTTCACGCCTGGTAAGTCAACAACGGACCGTATCCTAGCGCTTCGTGTCCTGGTGGAACGCCGACGTGAGTTTCGACAGGGGATGCTTGCAGCCTATGTTGATCTCAAGAAGACGTTTGACTCAGTGCATCGTGAGTCACTCTGGGATCTTCTGCGACTTCGAGGGATTCCTGCAAGGACTATTGGTTTGATAACTGGTCTGTATTCTGGGACTGAGAGTGCTGTGAAGTGTGGGGCAGGTGTATCCGGCTTCTTTCCTGTGAATACAGGAGTGAGGCAAGGGTGCGTCCTTGCCCCATCACTTTTCAACACTTGTATGGACAAGGTTGTAGATCAAAGTGATTGTGGAGCATCCGTTGGCAACACCAAGATCACTGATCTTGTTTTTGCCGATGATGCAGTAATCTTTGCTGAGTCACTGGAGGTCCTGGTGATGGCTCTCGAGGCGCTGCACGAGGAGGCAAAGCCTTTGGGACTTGAGGTCTCCTGGCTCAAGACCAAGGTCCAGGTGTTTGGAGACATACTAGATGAAGCAGTACAGTCTGTTCATGCGTGTGGCGAGGACATTGAGATCTTGGAAAGTTTTACATACCTTGGTAGCGCAGTCCATAATGACGGCGGGTCACGTCAAGAAGTCTTACGGCGGATTGGCATAGCCCACGGTGTTATGGACTTGCTCAGCGGGAGTATTTGGCGTTGTCGTTACCTGTGCAGGAGGACAAAGATCCGGATCTTCAAATCGCTTGTGATCCCTGTCGTACTCTATGGTTGTGAGACATGGACACTAAATAGTGACTTGAAGAGACGAATCAATGCCTTTGGTAATAGGTGTCTTCGCAGAATCATGGGGTATCGCTGGGATGATTACGTGTCAAATCAGCGATTGCACCGTGAGACTGAATCGAGGCCTATTACCTGCATAGTCCGTCAGCGCCAACTTCGGCTATATGGGCATGTGGTACGCTACCCTGAAACCGATCCTTCCCATCGGGTTGTATCTGTAAGAGACAATCCGGCGTGGAGGAGGCCAAGGGGCGCCCACAAGGCTCGTGGCTGGGGCAAGTTGATGTTTCTTGTCGAGAGCTGCTTGGTATGGGAAAGGAGCCTGCATGGGAACTCGCGCGTGGTGACCCTCGGGAGTGGCGTCGTAGGGTGGGCGAGGCGACACGCCCCCCGGCGTATGCCCCCAATGATTGATTCTTCCAAGACAAATGTTGTAGTTCCTCAGTACTCAGTACCTCATTACTCTTACAAGTATTTCAAATACCATAAGACATTCAAATCAACTAATCTCTCCTCACTCTGTGATGTTTACGTTCCGCGCCTGAGGCTTGGCAGATTGCCGCCAATAACGCCATCTATCGTCTGGTAATGTTGATGTATCATTTACCACCAGGCTGTCACACATGTATCACAAGCTCTTTTCAGTCCTGGAAATGATCACCCATGGCGAATTCATCAAAACGATTAACTAATAATATCGCATACAAGCTAAAAGTTGTACGATACACCAGAACATGGGAAGAGAACAACAGAAAGACACTTCGGTGGGAGAGACACCGCCTCTACCACTGCTGGGAGAGGCGGTGGCCGAGTGGTTAGCGTTTTGGAGTAGTGAGCTCAATGTCCCGAGTTTGAATCCTGCCGGGGCAACTCTTTGGGTACTCCGTAGTGTAGGGGTAGCACGCTCGGCTCACAATTGAGAAGTCCTGGGTTCGATCCCCGGGCAGAGCGGAAATAGATGGGCCGTTTCCTTAAAAAAACCTGAACCCCTGTCCACCCAGCAGTGAATGGGTACCGAGTGTTAGCATGGGGTTTGTGACCCGCCTCCCGGGGTGGTGGCTTCGGCCAACACTAGAGGAGAGGAGAGGAGGAGGAGGAAGAGGAGAGGAGAGGACTTATAGATAGTATGCACTGATGTCACGAAGCCCCGCCCCGAGCACATGGCTGACCGACAGTGGCCGTGTGGTGATGTAAACAAAGGACATTACTTCCCCTGTAAATGCGGTACAGTCACGCTTACTAATAATTTTTTTGATGGCTGGGAAAGTGATTGATGGTGTTCATCTGTCAGACTATGTCCTCCAGATGTTGGACTCTGGATCTATTCCTCATTACATTGACAAATGTAAGGAAATAGGGAATATAGATCCATATAACATGCCGTGACACAAATGGAAGGACATCATGACTCTGCTTGGTGGCGATCTTCTAGGGTTGTTACGCCACAGTGATATATACCACTACCTTGTGAGCTTGAAAATACCGTATTTTACGGCTTATAAGACGCTGCATCTTGGAAGACGCACCCTGATTTTTTTAAAGAAGTTTCTAAGAAAAAGAAAAAACAGAATTTCTAGTAAAATCTACAGATTTTTTACCTACATATCGTTTTGATGAATTCGCCATGGGTGATAACTTCCAGGACTGAAAAGAGCTTGTGATATGTGTGACAGCCTGGTGGTAAATGCTGCATCAACACTAGCAAACGATTAATCAACACTAGCAGACGTTGCAGAACAAATTTCAAAGAAAAAAATTAAAGATTTTTTAACGGTAGGTGGTGGTAAAATCTACTGATATTCTCAGTAGGCGCTGGCGGTGGTCCGAAGTGTCTTTCTGCTGCCCTGTTCCCATGTTATTTGGCGGACTGTACAACTTTTAGCTTGTATGCGATAGTATAAGTAAATCGTTTTGATGAATTCGCCATGGGTGATAATTTTCAGGACTGTAAAAAGCTTGTGATACATGTGATAGCCTGGTGGTAAATTATACGTCAACACTAGCAGACGATAGATGGCAGGTGGTGTTGACGCCAATCTGCCGAGGCGGAAGTTGTCGCAGAACGGCTCCCGCCAGTCTTGGTGGCAGACTCATATAGAATCTTAGATTGTAATACATGTGACAGCCTGATGGTAAATGATACATCAACACTAGCAGACGATACATCAACACTAGCAGACGATAGGTGGTGACCGCCAGTCATGGCGGGAGTCTTATTCCAACATTCGTCTTGGAAGACGCAGGAGTATTTTTCAGAGTATTTTTTAGGAAAAAAAGTGCGTCTTATAAGCCGTAAAATACGGTATATATAATCACTCTACCCATGTCTACAATTCTTAGAGACTAGTCAATTCGCACTGCAGTTTAATACACAGCTTAAGCACTGCAAACACAGTAATAATAGAGCTGTAGGTACTACTGTGTGCGTGAGAGGAACGTTGACTGCGGTGTGAGGGAGCGGAGGCCGGCGGAGAGAGCCTCGCCCAGTCGCTCACACAGTGAGTACTGTGGGTGGCGCGCTTGCTTATACCCCGATTGATGATTATATTCATTTAGGTAACGCTAATTTATGCATGGTGCTAATTCATTTATCAGAAAACGAAATATATCAATGGAAAGTTAATACAATTTCGCTTCTACTAATGCAGCCCATTAACTCTTATAAAAATCCTGCCTGCGCCACCACGGCCGAGAGTCAACCATCACAGCCCTCGAGTACAGGGCCTACCATCCCACCCCTGGAGGTCACTGCCTAACGGCGCTATAGGCACGAAAAAAGAAAAAAAAAGTTTACGAAGCAGCGCGAAACTCGGGGAGATAATGAGTGAAAGTCGGGATGGTAAGAATTTAGGACTCAGCGCGAAACTCAAGGATCGCGAAATGAAATGTAATGATCAGATGTGGCTAACCAGTTTTATAAGTGCAACAAACGACACACATATGACCATCTCCTAAGGCTGTCAGAGATACACTAACAAATGACTGGCTCAACCCACACACTTTCAGCAGAACAACGTCAGAGCTGCATTTCTGCCTTCACACCACTATAATTCATTGTGTTTGGGGCACCTCTAAATATTAATATATTGGTTTTATACTTTTTTGTGCACATTTTATGGTCATTCTGCAGCATATTTTCGGTATTCCGATCTAATAAAAGTAACTTGGAATTTTGAACAATTTTTAAGAAAATATATATTTTTTTTACATATTTTCGATTTATCAGCACTTGGGGCACTTGAAGATATTGGATTAGACACGTGAAATTTTTCCAACTTTAATTTGGGTTACATAAGAACAATTTCCCAGCTATTCCAAGTCATTTATAAAAAAAAGTGTGTTTCGCTCCACCCTACTGTACAAGTACAAAAGATATTAATTACTTTATCGATGCCAAAAAAGTGATTAACGTTGATTTTGATGTATACATGTGATAAATAGGTATTTTTCATGATCGTATGAAAGTGACCATGATTAAAATACGCTATTATATGAAGTAACAAAATAAAGAAGGAATGAATTGTCACCTATGATGTCCACATCAGAAAATGGAAAAATAAGACTACAATAATTATTGTACATAGTAACTCGCATATTTAGAAAAATACACATTCCATTATGTGGATATCTTGAGTGCTGATTGTGATCTGTGTAACTGCATAAACTGAGAACATTTTCTGTTTAAACTAATTTGGATAGACCTTGTATGCATGTGCCCAGTTTATGACATCAGTGTAATACAGCTGCTACATCATCATGTGGGTATCATGAATGTTAATTGATACCTGTATAACTAAAAAAAAACAAGAACATGTTGTGTACACTTGCTGTTTTTGGATTATCACATAAAAGGTGAATAGCAAAAGCAAAGAATACGTAAATAGTGGACCCACTTGATATGTACAGTCTAAGACAAAAGTCGTGTCATGAATTTTGATTAAGACATCTGGTAAATGGCTAACCTATCGGTGCTGTCTGCCGTATGTCATACGAACGGCTGGTAGCACTGTCATAAGTGCTTCGATCTCACCACAACTCATACGTCATAATAGTTCGTATCCTCACGAGTAATTGTTTTAGGATTCATTACCAGGAGTGTTAAAAGCAAAAGTGTTGAGGTAATTATAAAGCAGTGATTGAACATGGGTTCGGTGAACCAGTCTCAGGGGTTCGGCTGAGGCCCTCCAAAATACATTGCAATTTTGCTATTATTATTAACTCCCTCAGCTGTTGAGGCTCGCTTCACACAAGCCCCCCCCCCCCCCCCCCCCCCCCTTATAACAATCCTGGATTCAGCCCTGTATTCCACTTTCTTTTTAAGGACCTATATACGCCACTGCTTCTGAGTCCTTCCTTCCTTCATATTATTATCCAAATATACTCTTGAATATTGAGGCAATTTTTCTTTAAATTTTTGCATAGATTAAAATTGAATTTGGTTTTATTATTATCCAAACATACTATTGCATTTTGAAGCAATTTTTCTAGATTTATTTTTTATTTTTTATATATATATTTTTTATTTATATTTACCTCCGCAAACGAAGTTGGAGTGGTTATGTTTTCACCCCGATCTGTCTGTCTGTCTGTATGTCTGTCTGTTTGTCTGTTTGTTAGTGTACAGGATTTCTCGAAAAGTTTCGAATAGATTTGGACCAAACTCGGTATACCAAGTCTATTTGGTATAAGGAAGAACTGATTTAATTTTGGATGAAATCTATTGACAACTGTTGCCATGGCAACCAATTGATGAAATATTCGGCCGGAGGTATGCGCTCATACTGAGTGCATAATGCATATATATATATATATATATATATATATATATATATATATATATATATATATATATATATATATATATATATATATATTATAAATATATATATATTATAAATATATATATATATATATTTTATATATATTATATATATATATTATATATATATATATAATTGATGAAATATTCGGGCGGAGGTATGCGCTCTACTGAGTGCCCCCCCCCCCCCCCTAGTCTTGCATGTGACTAGCTCTCTCCATACTCCTGCCGGTGATGTATGTGGCCTTCAATGGCTCAGGTGTAAGGATGAAATGTCCTGGCGATCATTGCTGGGCTGAATATACATCGCATTCCACATCGATTAATATGAAACCTCAATGCAGTAAATCTATTGAACCTTTGAAATACCCTTGGTTTGTTTTAGACATTGTCTCATCGGCGGCAGATATGAAGCTTTGAACCCTTATCTGAACAGTAGCTTAAGGGATTCAGGCTTGCCAACCACGAGCATGAAACTGCGTTAGGGTTTTCATAATGTTCCACGAGTTACATTTCATATTCGGACAAAACCGTGACACGACTTTTGTCTTAGACTGTACACAAAATTTACATGCATTTTTATGTACAATAGGGAAACATTGATAATTTGTCATGTAACTTTTCTACTTACACAGTATTGTTATTTCCAGGTGGCTTTGTGACAAGAACTGTTCATGGTATGGGATACAACCCTTTGGTCAATAAGTGGTCTTGGCTCTCAAACACGTCAATTAATTATGCAGTACATGCAGTTAAAGAAGGTAATAGTATATAGTTTGTTTTGTAGAGTTTGATAGGTGTGATGTAGTTGATATACCATCATCAAGCTGTTGAAATTACTGTTGAAATTACTGTTGAAATTCAAATTACTTTAGTAGAGCAATCCGTCTGTACTTTAATCATCATTAACCCCCGGAGCATGGGCCAGTTATCACAGTATTGTCCGTGTGACCCAAGGGGGTTTTAAGTTAAATAAACTCTGATGTAAACAATACAATATATGTTTAATTATTAGAGATAGAATCCTATACTAGTCGTCAAAATGTAGATCTTACTGTTGTGCAGAGACTGGTGTTAAGCAGACATCTCTACATTAATTGATTGAGGTTTGGTGTGGTTATAAGTGGGGAGTGTTTTATCATGCTTCATGCCGCCCGTGTTCGGAGTCTGTACAAGGGCGCTGGCTACCACTTAATAATTCACTCATTGCACCAGTTTTTTTCTAGTGGTTATTTAAAGTTCTTTTTCTTAATTGCAATTTTGTAATATTTATTGATTTAATATGCCATTGTAAACATAATTATGTGATATTATCACTCATATTTGTCATTACGTTGCAGCTCATGGTGGCATGGGGTCATCGAGTACCTACACTTGGAATTTCACTTGCTTTTTACTCAGCAGTTCACCGAGTTAGTCGTTTTTTCCACCTTCATCATGCACCTCAACATTAGGATTCTCACTACTTACATCTATACTAAACGAATCAACTACCAAATCGCCGCCAAAGCCCTCAAGCTCAATATCACTTATGTAGCTTTCTACATCAGTTTATGGTACTGCTGTCACCCGGAATTCTCGGCGAAACATCAACTCTCGTCGACGTCAAAATTTTTGACGACAGTTCCCCTTGTTATAGATGAAAAGGAAGAATAAACTGCAATGTATTACAATCAATGGATATTGGTTACGTAGCCTAACAAAACTGTTCAAGTTATTGCTGGTATTTTATCCCTAAATGCGGAAACACGGGTAAAAGCTGTTTATATATATATATATATATATATATATATATATATATATATATATATATATATATATATATATATATATATATATATATATATATATATATTATATATATATATATATATATATATACAGTAAAACCCTTATAACTCCGCACTGTATAACTCGGAATTTGATATAACTTGGCATGACAAAGAAAGTGTTTTTATTTTTTTTTTATTTTTTTTTTACACACACCTATGCCTATAGCACGTGTAGGCAGTGAGCTCCAGGGGTGGGATGGTAGGCCCTGGAGGCTCGCTCGAGGGCTGTGATGGTTGGCCCTCGCCCGTGGTGGCGCAGGCAGGATTGTTATAGTGACGCCTGTGATTAGAGGCTCATGCCGCCCCCTGTGTCCTCCCATGCACTCACAGTCGAAGGTAGAGTTAATGGACAGGGCATGTGGGTGTTCTTAGGCCACTCGACAGTGCAGAAAGATTTCAAATGGATTTATGGGTCTCACTCGGGATCGAACTCGGGTCTTCGAGAACGCCAATTTGATACATTCTACTCACCTTTGAGAGACATAAGAAATGCTGTTATCAAGAGACAGTGTACAAGTCAGAAACAAACGAAAATTTCAGCCTTCTTCAAACCAAAGCCACACGCCAGGGAACCTCAGCCCTCTACAAGTAGTGAGTCTGGTTGCAGCTTCCTGAGCAGTATCTCCTCTGATCTGCCAACTCACATTTTCGACAGCAGCAGTGACCCCGAGTGACATAAAAAATAATTCTGTACATTAGTGATTAAGGCCTGTTTCACAGTTTAAGGTACAAGTATAGTGTTGCAGTAATTAAGTGCTCAAGTGGTGTAAAATTAAGTTGTACAGGTACAGTACTGTATACAATACATACAGTGTGGTGATTATAAAGTGATTAAAGTGATACCAGTGTTAAAATGAGACTGAGTCCCCCTAACATCTTCTACATGTTACAACAAGGCTCCCCTCTCCTTGGATTACATGCCTGCTGCTACCCATTCACTGGTAAGTGTAGTTTTTGTTTTTACAGTTGTATTTACATTTTTTTTTTTTTTTTTTTTTTTTTTTTTTATAACCCATATCAGAGGAGGGCATTGCATAACTCGGCACATTGAATAACTCGGCAAGGGCCAGAGCCCCTATCGTGCCGAGTTATAAGGCTTTTACTGTATATATATATATATACATATACAGTACCCTCCCGAGTTTCACGCTATGTGAGTTTCGCGCTGTCCTAAATTCTTACCATCCCGACTTTCGCACATTATCTCCCAGAGTTTCGCGCTGCTTCGTACATTTGTTTTTGTTTTTTTGCCTATAGCGCCGTTTGGCAGTGACCTCCAGGGGTGGGATGGTAGGCCCTGTACTCGAGGGCTATAATGGTTGACCCTCGCCCGTGGTGGCGCAAGCAGGATTTTTATAAGAAAGAGTTAATGGGCTGCATTACAGTGTCCGCAAAAAGTATTGGCCGCCCCCCTATCCCCCTATGTTGAGGTACATCTGCAATCTGTGTTGCATCATCTGTTCAGCAACCTCTCCCAGCAATAATGAATGTTTTATTTTGAGTTCATTGGCAGTAATCCGTAGGTCCTCCATACTCCTCGCTTCAGGAGTCTATCTGTGGTCTTGCAAGTCTTCTTTGGGCTTCCAAAACACAGTTTACGTAATGGAACCGTGTTAGGTGGGAGGTCCCGCGGTGCCACCACGAGACGCCTGATATTCCTCTCTCCTTGGCCTGTCCTCATTGCAATTTCTTGAGTGGAGACATTATCAGCTTTCCATGAAAAAAATTGTGCTCTTTCCTCTATGGGTAAGTTGGTCGGGGCCATCCTAGTGCCTTGGGTTGAAAAATACTGCGGCTAGAAAGTTATGGGTGAAAATAGAGGATTCACCACGAGAGCAGTGTGTAACATTCTTTCCTCCTGTGGAAGCTCAGAGAACACTTGTGTGACATTTATGCCGCCATGTCATCCCCCATACACTTCTCGCAGCCTGTGACAGTCCCAGATGTACGATCAAACGCGAACTGTGGAGGGAATCACCACACAACGCCGACCCACCCAAATGACTTTTTTATGCGTTTTCCGGCCAATAATTTTTGCGGACACTGTAGTAGAAGCAAAATTGGATTAGCTTTCCATTGATATATTTCGTTTTCTGATAAATGAATTAGCACCATGCATAAATTAGCGTTAACTAAATAAATATCATCATCAATCTGGGTATAAGCAAGCACACCACCCTCAGTACTCACAGATTGTGTAAGCGACTGGGCGAGGCTCTCTC
The DNA here is from genome assembly GCA_016584305.1 of Chionoecetes opilio. Classification (NCBI taxonomy): domain Eukaryota; kingdom Metazoa; phylum Arthropoda; class Malacostraca; order Decapoda; family Majidae; genus Chionoecetes; species Chionoecetes opilio. The sequence continues at coordinate 78,145 of JACEEZ010002886.1, read as the reverse complement.
CGACGACCTCCGCTACCGCACACCACAGTCACCGTTCCTCTCACGCACATAGTAGTAGCTACAGCTCATTATTATTACTACGTTTGCAGTGCTTAAACTGTGTATTAAACTACAGTGCGAATTGACTAGTCTTTAAGAATTGTATACATGGGTAGAGTGATTGAATATACTTTTCAAGCTCACAAGGTAGTGGTATATTTCACTGGCGTAATAAGCCTGGAGGATCGCCACCAAGCAGAGTCGTGATGTCCTTCCATTTGTAGCGCGGTATGTTATATGGATCTATATTCCCTATTTCCTTACATTTTTCAATGTAACGAGGAATAGTTCCAGAGTCCAACATCCGGAGGACATAGTCTGACAGATGAACACCATCAATCACTTTCCCAGCCCTCAAAAAAGAGATTAGTAAGCGTGAGTGTACCGCGTTTACAGGGGAAGTAATGCCCTTTGTTTACATCACCGCACGGCCACTGTCGTCTGTCGGCCAGCCGCCAGCCATGTGCTAGGCTCGGACCACTCGGCCACCGCCTCTCCCCTGATCCAAAAGTGTCTTTCTGTTGGTCTGTTTCCATTTTCTTTGGCGTATCGTATAACTTTTAGCTTGTATGTGATACTTATTGTGATAGTATTAGTAAATCGTTTTGATGAATTCGCCATCGGTGATAATTTCCAGGACTGAAAGGAGCTTGTGATATATGTGGCAGCCTAGTGGTAAATGATACATCAACACTAGCAGACGATAGATGGCGCTGTTGGCGGCAATCGCGGCAATCTGCCGCCAAAAGGGGGAATGTAAACATAGCAGCGTGAGGACAGATTACGTAGTTGATTTGAATGTCTTATGGTATTTGAAATACTTGTAACAGGTAAGTACTGAGGTACTGAGTACTGAGGAAGTACTACAACATTCGTCTTGGAAGACCATTAGTATTTTTAAGGGTATTTTTTTGGGGAAAACGTGAGTCTTATAAGCCGTAAAATATGGTACTACGCCTCGCACCGGACTAAATAAATATTTTTACAGGGTTTTCAATACCCGAGTTTCGCGATCCTCGAGTGTAGCGCTATGCCTTGGGAATAAAGCAAGCGCAAAACTTGAGAGGGTACCGTATACAGTAAAACCTCTCATATTCGGACCCTCATTATTCGGACTTCGACATTATTCGGACCTCCTCTCCTATTTTTTTTTTTTGGCAATTTTTTTTTTTAAAGGGGTAGGTAGGATGTCATGATATGAGTCAGTGAGGTTAGAGGCCCAGGCAGCCAGGCAGAGCTTTTATGATCCATCACTGAGCATATACTTTGTATACTGTAATTGTGGTTTCTTTGTGTCCAAATGTTGTATTGGCGAGTGATCTGTGGCCATTGAGCCTTAGGCCCAGATCCAGCAACGGAGGTGGTATCTCCAGCTACCACCCACTCTCCCACCACCTAGATACTACCTGCCCTTACTACCGTATCCAGCAAGCCTCCCTCGGTAGATAGTAAACGGGTAAGAAGGCCCTGACTGGCTTGGGCGAGTAATGACGTAATCAAACTTGTCATCAGTCACCAGCCAATGACAAACTGTTTCTAAAACTTCTCGACCAATCGCAAGTCAACAAGACGTTTGACACGGCCTTTAAAGGTCGTGTCACACGGACACTTTTTCCGTTAGTGTTACGGGGTGGCCGCGGCAAGAATGTTTCCCCGTCACTGGCTACCCCGCGACCTCAACACCTTTAAATAACCCTTATTTTAGGTGACACACAGTACTACACTGACCTAAATAATTACTCGTGTATATAACAGCTCATCATAATCACTACGATGTATAATAACGAGTAATAAGACGTAAAAACCTGCCCACTCTGCTGGCGAGCGGCCTGCCCCGCCCGGCGCCCTGCCTACCTCTCAGGACAACACGCTGTCATCCGCCTCACCTGTGCCTTCCTGAAGAAGACAGGTCAGCTACCTCGCCTGTGATAGCATCATAGGATATCACCAGGGATCATAGGGCTCCTCAAGGGGTCCTCACAGCCCTACAACCAACACCAAGAAGGAGGAGGAAATCTCCGCCATCGTGATACCGCTGCCAGCTGCCAGACGTAGGACTGACAGTACTGTACACTACACCTGTACAGTACTGTATTTTTATTGTGTATTTTTACCGTAGATTTATTTATTTACACGATTTATCTTATGTTTATTGATATTTGCATGACTTAGAAATTTTCTATATTCACCTAGAATTATTTTTTTTTTATAATGGAGGGATATAATCCTCCCCATTATTTGGATCCTTGCATTACTCGGGCCACTCCTTGACCCAATTAGTCTGGGTATGAGAGGTTTTACTGTATACCGTATTTGCGGGCGCATAAGACTCACCCGTATTTTACATAAATATTTTGATGAAAAAAAAAAATTAGTGTTTTGAGGACATATTTACTTCTCGTAAATTTATGAAGTTATTTAAAAAAAAAGTTTTGTAAGGGAAAACAAATAATTTTGAGCATGTACCCAAATACAATATTCACAGTGCAGTGAATGTGAATGAAAATTATACTAGTTAAAATGTAAAGAGAATGCGTAGGGTAACCAAACTCGGTCATCATTTATTGCAGGATGCTCCATGAATTGATGTTATCTATCTATGACATTTAGCTTAGATTTAGTGTTGTGAGTATGCCTTTGTTGCTTTTCTGCTATGTGTTTAGACTTTGTGGAAAATTTGCAGTAAAGATAATGGTATTAATTCGGTAGTGGGCTTTCAAAAGTCCTAGGATACTTACCTCCATTATCGTGTATCTTTCTTCATTCTGTGTATTTTGAGCCCCATTTCTCATGGCGCAATCAAATATTAATGGCATTGGCAGTGTGAAGCTTAGCAATGTTTGCGGGGCATGCCTGGAGGGGCAGGGCAGGCACCCCCCCCCCCAACCACATGTAAACAAACATTGATTTCCGACAAAAACGAGAGCCAGATTAATTCAAAACACGCCAAAACTATTCAGGAAAACGTAAGTTTCGGCCTCGAAATCGGTGGTTGCCCAATAACAAAAAATTGACCAAGATATTACACTGTAAGGTAACCATCTCTACCTTTTTGTTATTGTTGAAGGGCACCGATGTCGAGATTGAAGATATTCGCCGTGGTTTACACCTGTGAATCTATCACAGTCGCGAGGGTTGATTAGTCTTCCTTCGGAAGGTACAGGTCAAGGCACGATGGTATGGTGTGATTCGGCCTTGAGGCGGATGAAGTTTTGGCGCCGTGATAGGTCTTGGTCTTGGTGTGATGTTTGGAAGGCTTCTGTCCCGTCTACAGGTACCGTTGCAGCCTTTTTACTAGCCACTCTTTCCAGTTACAGTTCACAATTTCCTTATCCATAGAGATACAGGGGTGAGGATTGAGGGATCGAGGTGGTATAAAGGCCTACCCTGTCTCCCATCTACCTACAGTGGAGAGCGGCAGCAGGACTGTGGGAGGGGGGTGATGTTTACATATGACGGCCATCTTGGCAGCAGAAACTGCCACCTTGTTGCCCCACCTCCTGTTTTTTCTTAAACTCCAACTTTTTCTTAGTATTATGCATTACTGTTGATATTATTAGTAACAGTTACAAATTTGTGTTCAGTGGTCTACTGCTCAACACAGATTACTTGAGACCCCCTTGGTAATACACCACCGGCCATTTTGCATTCTCTGCCCGACCTCTCATTAGTAATATGGCCGCATTAGACGCAGGGTGAATTTTGTATTCCCTTTCTTGGGAAAAAAACTGCATATATATATATATACCGTATTTGCCGGCGCATAAGACGCAGTTTTTTCCCTTAAAAAGGAATGCAAAGTTCACCCTGCGTCTAATGCGGCCATATTAGCGAATGAGAGATCGGGCAGAGAATGCAGAACAGCCGGTAGTGTATTACTAAAGGGGTCTGGAGTGATCTGTGTTGAGTAGTAGTTCACTGAGCACAAATTTGAAACTGTGTTACCAACAGTAATGCATAATACTAAGAAAAGGTTGGAGTTTAAGAGAAAATAAGAGCTGGGGCAACAAGATAGCGATTGTTGCTGCCAAGATTGCCGTGTCAGATGTAAACATCATCCACCCCCCGCTGATGCTCTCCATTGTAAAACGTCTGATATCTCAGGTCTGCCGCTTCACCTGGGATACTTCACTCGGCGACGTCCTCTGCGCACCCACCATGGGTCATTACCACTCAGACTCCTCCCCGCACCCATGGAAAAGACAAACATCCCGCATATTAGATGTCACCTTAACCCGCATTAGACTCGGGCCACACAAGTTGACACAAGAGTTGGAAGGAGATAATAGAAGGGAGGCAGAAAATGGTGATTGAATTTTCGCTGGAATGAGTATTGTTGATAAATGGAATAGTGAAACAAAGAGCGTGTTAAAGTTTTATTTGAAGGAGTGTGAGCGGTGAGAGGGAGGTGTAGTATCTTGGGGAGTCTGTCTATACACACAAGGATGGAGAAAGGGCATCGTGGCTTTGTAGTTTATTTGACAGCGATTCATTGTACAACGTGGGGACAAGAGGTGCGCGGCGTGTGAGTTTCTGTGTGTCCTGTGGCTGACTGAATTACCTGGCTGGTGTTGCAGTTGTGTCGGCGAGGACAAGTCAGGTCACCCTCGGGCCTCTAATCCTGGTCCCAGACAGGGGGGTGGCCTAAGCCGATGCAGGTTTGTATGTGCGTGTGTGTGTTAGCGCCACTACAGTGGTAAGCAAGGTGGGATATGAGACAGCATAGGCCTTTGTACCACCTCGACCCCTCAATCCTCACCCCTGTATCTCTACGAATAAGGAAACTGTATGAAAGAGTGTTAGTAAAAAGGCTGCAACAGTAGATGTAGACGGGACAAAAGTCTTCCACACGGTACACCAAGACCAAGACCCATCACGGCGCCACACCGTCCGCCTCAAGGCGGAATCACACCATACCATCATGGTGACACGGCACCGTCTCATCACATCCATCAGAATTTCTTACATTCAAACAAATAGACGTGTTACACTAAACGGTGCGCCGCCGTCATGGTTCCAATACATCACCGTCCTGTCACGTAACGGTTTCTGGGGAAGAATATTTTAACGTAATGAGACTGCCGTGCTGATAATCGTTGTTTTCTCAAGGCTTTATGTACTCAAAACAATGTCTTTTAGAGTTCAACTCCTCTTCTTCATCCAACAGAAGTGCTATTAATGCAAATTTCTTCAACCATAGCCTCTGAGGCACCATGTCTGCTTAGAGGGTGAGCAGAAACTGCCGAAAATGATGGAACCGTGACGAATAGTGTGAATACAAGGCACGGCTGACGGAACGCTGCCTTGATTTCAGAGTGTGAACCAGCCTTCACCTGTACCTTCCTGAAGAAGACTAATCAACCCTCGCGACTGTGATAGATTCATAGGTGTAAACCAGGGCAAATATCGTCGATCCCGACAACGGTGCCCTTCAACAATTACAACAATAACAACAAGGTAGAGATGGTTACCTTCCAGTGTTACCTAAATATCTTCGTGAATTTTTGTTATTGGACAACCATCGATTTCTAGGCCAAAAATTAGTCCTCATGAATAGTTTTGATGTGTTTTGAATTAATCTGGCTCTCATTTTTGTCGGAAATCAAGGTAAATTTTTACAATAGGACCGAAATTCCCTACACAATTACCCACTGCACTGAATAATATGATCCCGTTCCAAAGGTCCATAAATCTTGATAGCATAGGCAACTTGGGGACAGCTGGGTGCTAGCGACCAATATTTGATGTTATTTTAACCACAATAAGGCAATCTTAAGTGTTCTTATGTTAAAAATCAGGTTTTCACTAATAACACCAATGGTTTTGATATACTCATGTCCATATCATGAACATGTTAGAAGAAATAGTATTTGAAAGTATGATCTACTCATGTATGGTCCAACAGCTTTAAGGAACTGTTACGTCAAAATGTTTGGGAGAATATATTTCTCCATTGATGCTGAAAAATTATAGATTGTGTGCACAAGGGTAGTATGATTTCTTATTCTCCATATTATTTCTCATCTCAATATTAGTTTTACTTTCAAATACTATTTCTTCTAACCAATGTTCATGGTATGGACATGAGTATATCAAAACCATTGGTTTTATGAGTAAAAACCTGATTTTCAACATAAGAACATTTAAGATTGCCTTATTGTGGTTAAAATAACATCATATATTGGTCGCTAGCACCAGTGGCGTAGCTACGGGGGGGCATGGTGGGCACGTGCCCCCCCACGAGAAGCCGGTGCCCCCCCCAGGTGCCCACCCACTGGCCACGGCTGCCGTGTGGCGTGGGAACCGTGTTTCACTAGGTAGGACTGAGGGAGCATGCATGGAGTATTATGAATAATTTCTACTGATGACTTACCCTCGACCTCAAATACAATAAATATTTTCCTCTGCTTGAAAGAAAGAAACATGCCTCTGAGTCTGAGTTAAATGCATATACTTTCTATTGATCACTTTTAACACCAACGAACATAACTAAATTACACCAGTTACCCTCACAAATTTTCTATAATGCCTTGGTCAGAATGCAAAATATGCAAGGGGAGGGGGGGGTCTTGGCACTGTAAGTGAAAGTAAGTCCCCTGTCCCCACCAAACTCTCCAGCTGTATGGGTTTGTTTGGCTCATCCAGTGCCCCCCCATAGTCAGCTGTGCCCCCCCAATGATAAATACCTAGCTACGCCACTGGCTAGCACCCAGTTGTCCCCAAGTTACCTATCTAATCAAGATTTATGGACCTTTGGAACGGGATCTTATTATTCAGTGCAGTGGCCTATTGGGAGTGTGGTTTCCATTTACCTTATTGGATTCTAAGAAGCATTCTCTCTATGAGCTTCCGTCACAAATCACTACTTTCGGAGATATAAGATGTTTTCAATAGGAAGGAGTGTATAGGAGACATGAAAATTAAACTAACCTAACCTAACCTAATCCCACGCTTCAACCTCCTAACTAAAGCCAAATATGCATTAAAAAAGTGTCTGCGGCAAGGGAAAAACAGAGATGATGCAGGTCACAAGAGGAAGAAGAGTGAGGCACGTAAACACTTGTCTCTCGCCTCCCTATAAAATACATGTCATTATCTCCAAAAGTAATCATTTGCGACGGAAGCTCATAGAGAATGTTTCCTAGAATCCAAAAAGGTAAACAGAAACCATACTCCCAATTGTATAGGGAATTTCGGTCCTATTGTAAAATAATACCAAAATCAATGTTTGTTTACATGTGTGTGTTTGTATGGGGGCAATCTGCCCCTCCAGGTCCGCCCCGCAAACATTGCTAAGCTTCACACTGCCATATTATTGGTAATTATCGTTTTTTCTCTATATCATCTGTTACTAAACCAAATCCCACCTCTAACCTAACCTAATCTGATTTAACCTAACTTAACTTTCTGGCTGAAATAACGTTAGATTTTCGGTACTACGTGTAATGCCATTATTATTCAATTGCGCCATGGGAAATGGGGCTCAAAATACTCAGAATTGAGAAAGCTACACGATGATGTAGGTAAGAGGACTTTTGAAAGCCCACTACCAAAATAATACCAATATCTTTACTGCAAATTTTCCACAAAGTCTAAACACATAGCAGAAAAGCAACAAAGGCATACCTACAACATTAAATCTAAGCTATAAGTCATAGGTAGCAAAATATTAGAATATCAATTCGTGGGGGCATCCTGCAATATATTATGATTTATGACCGATTTTGGTTACCCTGCCATTCCCTTTAATTTCTAACTAGTGTAGCGCCCCCCCTTTATAGGTTTATTTCTTTGACGTTAATTCAAGAGGGCTCCACAATCCTGGCTATTATGCTGCCACCACCCACAATAAGTGGGGAAAAAAATTATAAGATTAAGAAAATATGTCAGTACTAATGGGTGTAAAAGATAACAACTCGTTATCTTTATCTTAGTATATTGTCACTTTACTGATTCACCAGTAATTACTTCCCAACTCCTTCTTAACCTAAGTCATTGAGTTATCTCTCAACTTAACCAAAAGTATACTTAATGCTAACAACATCGACACGACGCGATCATCAGCTCGTGCTCACAAACGTAATCCTATAACTCCTTCTTAACCTAAATCATTAACTAAAGTTCCCGTCACTGATTTGCCGAGTCAAGTGTCAATGCCCACACACTCCAGCTATAAGACTAATCCTTAGTTGTATCCCTGGTGTTCAAACAGAGGCGTTCACAGGTGTTCCCCCACTGCTCATCCAGCCGTCTTTCCACTGCTACCTTGAACCCTATGAATAACACCTTCCATTAGTTCTCATGTTATCACAGATAATCAATGAATCTCATCTACATCTCTACCAACACCTTTTCCCTGCACGTACCTTATCCAAGGGTGAAAACCACACCTCCCTGCACGTCTCTCCACTGTGACACGTGGACCCCTAAAGACAACTAATATGGCCACTCGCCCTCCTTCTTGCCTGGCCAGTTGACGTCGCCAGCTACCGTCGGTACAAAAATATATCACAATATATTTTTATATAGTGATTCAGAACTGAGGAGTGGAGGAAAATTACTCATTTCATTACTCGACATTTATATATTACTTTACCCCCTCCCACTCAACGTAAACTCTTCGTCAGTCATGAGTCAAAAGTTTTAACCCATTTTCCCGCGTTACACTAGTATAATTTTGCATTCACATTCACTGCACTGTGAATATTATGTTTAGGTACCCACCCCTGGACGTTTATCCTACTCTAGTATTTGCTGTCCGGCAACCGCCAATATCAGCTACCCCGCCGCGGACTTTTACGTCACTTTGTTGTTGTTTTTAGGGCTGCGAGGATCCCTTGGGGAACACTATGAGCCCTGGTGATATCCTATGATGCTATCACAGGTGCTGTAGTTGACCTGTCTTCCTCAGGAAGGCACAGGTGAGGCAGAGGACAGCGTGTTGCCGTGAGGGGTGGACGCCCGCCGCCACCAGCAGGGTGGGCAGGTCACAGGTGGCGACGTTCAGGGCGAGGAGTTAAGAGCGTAGCACTACACGGTGGGAGTGGAAGCGCGGACACTGCAGCAGAAAGTGTTCAATAGTCTCAGAGACATTCCTGCACCAGGGGCAGTGGGTGTCAGGGGACTGACGGAGGCAGTGCAGGTGAACTGTGAGTGTCATGTGCCCAAATGTAAACAATACGACCGCTGAGCATGCTGCCACCTGGCGGGAGGCCAGCCGCCGCCAGCAGGGTGGGTAGGCCAAAGGTGGCGACGTTCAGGGCAAGGAGTTGAGAGTGTAGCACTGCACGGTGGGCGTGGAAGCGCGGACACTGCAGCAGAAAGTGTTCAATAGTCTCAGAGACGTTCCTGCACCAGGGGCAGTGGGGGTCAGGGGACTGACGGAGGCAGTGCAGGTGAACCATGAGTGTCGTGTGCCCAAATGTAAACAATACGACCGCTGAGCATGCTGCCACCTGGCGGTAGGCCAGCCGCCTGCAGAAACCAATCCTTTTTCAATTGCGACAAAAAACGGGATTCGTAATCCAAGACGGTGCTTGGACGACAAAAACATGGCTCAGCCTATGCGCTGGTGGCTGTGCCACCTATTTTACGTGTTTTGGGATTACATCATACAGTACTGTATTTCAAGATGTCAGCTCCATCACGCAAGGGTGTCTCCAGCAAGAAGGGAATGAAATTGAAGAGCCTGAGTCTGCAGGAAAAGGTGAAAGTGCTGGCAAGGATGGATGCAGGTGCGTCCATGCGTGCTATTTGTGCTGAGTTTGATATCAAATCCAGCACATTCTATGATATCAAGAAAATAAAAGAGAAGATTCGTGCCCAGGCCCTTACTTTGGAGGATCCAAGCACCTCCAAGACTACCAAGAAGAGGATTAAGCCAGTTAAGAACGTCTCCCTGGATGCAGCAGTGTACAAGTCGTACAAGCAGGAACGAGCAGCTGGAGTTACTGTAAAGGGGTTGACCTCCAAAACGCTGCTGTAAGGTTGGCCAAGCACTTAAAGGTGACCAATTTTAAGGCTAGTGCTGGGTGGCTCTTCACTTTTCGGAGTCGCCACTGCCTAGCCAACCGAAAAGTGGTGGGAGAGAGTGCTAGTGCTGATCAAGCATCGGTGGTGTCCTTCTGTCAGAAATTGGAGAAAATTATCCAGGAGTTATTATCCCTCCTTCTCTCCCAACTCTACAACGCTGATGAGACAGGGCTTTTTGGGAGGTCTATGCCCGCCAACACCCAGGCATCAAAGCAGGAAAGGCACATTCCAGGGAGGAAATTAGCTAAGGATCGGATCTCCATTATGTGCTGTGGAAACGCTGACGGGTCGCACAGGCTGAAACCCATGGTTGTAGGCAAGGCAAAAACACCACGAGCACTCAAAAACGTCATGGGTAACCTGCCTGTTATCTACAGGGGCAACCTCTCGGCCTGGTTTAACCGTGAACTCACCAGTGAGTGGTTCCACCATATATTTTGTGCCTGCTGTTATTAATTTCCAGACAACTGTGCTGGCAATCACACTGGAGAATGTCAAGGCCATCCTCCTACTTGACAATGCCCCAGCACATCCGAGCACAGATGAACTGGAGGCCCATGGTGGTAGAATTAAAGTAATGTTTATGCCACCCAACACCACCTCCCTAATCCAGCCCATGGACCAGGGCGTGATCGAGGCCTGCAAGCGACACTACAGAAACAAGCAGCTGGAGGAGTGCCTTGTGGTAGAAGAGGTAGAGGGACACGAGGACACAAGGGGGCTCAGTCGCTTGCGAATTTCAAAGCGTACAACTTACGCAACACTGTGTATAACTGGGCTGAGGCGTGGAACGGGCTCAAGTCCACCACCCTGAGCAATGCATGGAACAAGTTGCTGAAGGGGACTGAAGTAGAAGTGGACTTCACTGGGTTTGGTCTAGAAGATTTCACGGCAACAGTGCACAGAGGTGGTGAGCCCGAAGTCACCGAGGAGAACATAGTCGAGTGGCTGGAGAATGATGCTGAGGCTCTGGGCTACCACCATCAGACAGAAGAGGACATAGCAGCTAGTTTTGTGCAGGAGGCGGATGCTGCTGCTGAAGCTGACAGTGACGACGAAGCTGACCAGCCAGCCAGCATGAAGTTGTCTCAGCTTTGTTTTCACCTGGACAAGGCTTTGGAGGGGTTGGTGGAACACCAATTTGATACATTCTACACACCTATGAGAGACATAAGAAATGCTGTTATCAAGACACAGTGTACAAGTCAGAAACAAACGAAAATTTCAGCCTTTTTCAAACCAAAGCCACACGCCAGGGAACCTCAGCCCTCTACAAGTAGTGAGTCTGGTTGCAGCTTCCTGAGCAGTATCTCCCCTGATCTGCCAACTCACAATTTTGACAGCAGCAGTGACCCCGAGTGACATAAAAAATAATTCTGTACATTAGTGATTAAGGCCTGTTTCACAGTTTAAGGTACAAGTATAGTGTTGCAGTAATTAAGTGCTCAAGTGGTGTAAAATTAAGTTGTACAGGTACAGTACTGTATACAATACAATACAGTGTGGTGATTATAAAGTGATTAAAGTGATACCAGTGTTAAAATGAGACTGAGTCCCCCTAACATCTTCTACATGTTACAACAAGGCTCCCCTCTCCTTGGATTACATGCCTGCCGTTCACTGGTAAGTGTTGTTTTTATGCTTTTACAGTACTGTATTTATATTTTTTTTTACCCTTATTAGATAGTAGTCTTTTTCTTGTCTCCCGTGACCATTTTGTTCCTACCTTTGTTTCTCAGTGGATTTAGTTAATTGGGTCAATATTGAAGAAATTTAGCTCCTATGCACCTCTGGAAAGTGATGGGAAGTTCTCGCTAGGGGGTGCTTTTCAAAATGGCCACCGACGGCCCCTTGGAATTATCATTAACTTATATTTCTTCAATATATGTGGTTGTATGGGCATGCAATATGTCATTTTCTACTAATTTCGGCATGACAAATCCATTGAAACCATTATATTTATCATTCGGGGTCCTTTTGACCTTAAAATTCAATATGGCGGAAATTGATAATACGAATTTCATGGAAATATTATTTCCTTACATGAAGTACCTAAATAGAGTATGAAATTTCTCTGTAGTAGAAAAAGATTTGTTCTACGTTTCTATAATTCTTGTATAATACATATAATAATATAATATTATATATGTATAATATTATATTTCTATAATACACACTAGTCAGGTCGAGTCCCTCAGCTCTGGATCTGGCGCGGATGGTGCGGCGAATGTCGTCCGGCAGCCCAGCCACTAACGCACATGCCAGGGTGCGATCAGGAATGCCTCCAAACAAGGCCAACAACCGCCGGAGATCAGCCAGAAAGACGTCAACAGACTCACTTGGCCGAAGCTGACGTGCAGAGAAAGCTTCATACGCTGCGTATTGATCCTGGGCGAACACAGCGTACAATGCGTCACGCATGGTTGTCAGCGAACAGCGCCTGGCGCCCGGCAGCTGTGACCACAAGGCGAATGCCCCACCAGTCAGACGCAGCGGCAGCATTGACTTGAGGGCAACGCCACGGAGCTGACACAACATCTCCACTCGCGTCACCCATTTCACAATGTCCGTCAAGCCATCATATTCTGGGATCAACCTGGCGTAGAATGGTACTGGGGTCATGTTGGCAGGTCGCACCACCGGGTCTGTAGCAGCAGGCGGGGCCCCTTCATCTCCATGGTGCCTGGATAGCTTGTAGTGTACAGTACCCAACCGAGTTACGTGCTTGCTTTATTCACAAGGCATAGAGCTAAACTCGAGGATTGCGACTCGGGTATTGAAAACACTGTAAAAATGCTTATTTAGTCCGGTGCGAGGCGTAGTACCATATTTTACGGCTTTTAAGATTCACGTTTTCCCCCAAAATACCCTGAAAAATACTAATGGTCTTCCAAGACGAATGTTGTTGTACTTCCTCAGTACTTACCTGTTACAAGTATTTCAAATACCATAAGACATTCAAATCAACTACGTAATCTGTCCTCACGCTGGTATGTTTACATTCCCCCTATTGGCGGCAGATTGCCGCGATTGCCGCCAACAACGCCATCTATCATCTGCTAGTGTTGATGTATCATTTACCACTAGGCTGTCACACGTATCTTAAGCTCTTTTCAGTCCTGGAAATTATCACTCATAGCGAATTCATCAGAACGATTTACTAATACTATCACATACAAGCTAAAAGTTATACGATATGCCAAAGAAAATGGAAACAGACCAACAGAAAGACACTTTTGGATCACTGCTAGGAGAAGCGATGGCCGAGTGTTCCGCCCCGAGCACATGGCTGGCGGCTGGCCAACAGACGACAGTGGCCGTGCGGTGATGTAAACAAAGGGCATTACTTCCCCTGTAAACGCGGTACACTCACGCTTACTAATCTCTTTTTTTGAGGGCTGGGAAAGTGATTGATGGTGTTCATCTGTCAGACTATGTCCTCCAGATGTTGGACTCTGGATCTATTCCTCGTTACATTGAAAAATGTAAGGAAATAGGGAATATAGATCCATATAACATACCGTGGCACAAATGGAGGGACATCACGACTCTGCTTGGTGGCGATCTTCCAGGCTTATTACGCCAGTGATATATACCACTACCTTGTGAGCTTGAAAAGTATATTCAATCACTCTACCCATGTCTACAATTCTTAAAGACTAGTCAATTCGCACTGCAGTTTAATACACAGCTTAAGCACTGCAAACATAGTAATAATAATGAGCTGTAGCTACTACTGTGTGCGTGAGAGGAACGGTGACTGTGGTGTGCGGGAGCGGAGGCCGTCGGAGAGAGCCTCGCCCAGTGGGCTTATACAATCAGGGGAGTACTGAGGGTTGGCGCGCTTGCTTATACCCCGATTGATGATGATATTTATTTAGTTAACGCTAATTTATACATGGTGCTAATTCATTTATCAGAAAACAAAATATATCAATGGAAAGCTAATCCAATTTCGCTTCTACTAATGCAGGCCATTAACTCTTATAAAAATCCTGCTTGTGCCACCACGGGCGAGGGCCAACCATTATAGGCTCGAGTACTGGGCACCATCCCACCCCTGGAGGTCACTGCCAAACGGCGCTATAGGCAAAAAAAAAAAACTTGTACAAAGCAGCGCAAAACTCGGGGAGATAATGCGCGAAAGTCGGGATGGTAAGAATTTAGGACTCAGCGCGAAACTCGAGGATCGCGAAACTCGCATAGCGTGAAACTCGGGAGGGTACTGTACAATAAAAAATCACTTGCTTCGGTGTGCTGCTTTATTATGCTGTACATGAGATGGTAATAGTGGCTGTGGACGTCAGGGCGGCCAGCGAGGTGAGAGTGCACTGCTGCCCCACCTCGCTGGTCCCCTTACCTCACCTCAGCCATTGACGTCACAACTACCTTGTTATAACAAGGGTACAGGTACTCCACTCACACACTAGTTAACATCCTCGTTACCTACATACACACAGAGATAGGCACAGGTACATTACAAAGCCCCACGATATTCAGATATTCAGTGTATTCAGCTGTCATAATGATTTCAATGGTTCATCCTAAATTTTGAAATAATCTTGTTACCTTTCTCTCACACAAGCAGAAATCAATCAATCAATTGGAGCAGTCAACAACTCCGTCATTCTGGTACAATCTCGAACGCGGGACCAAATTTGTGTCTTCAGGGGCGGAAGCAGTTCTGTACAAGTTGCCTATTCTACATTATTCTTATATTTAGTTACGAACTACCAAGCATCCAGCAGCTACTGCCAAGTATTCTATTTTATATGTACAGTAAAACCCTTATAACTCGGCATGATAGGGGCTCTGGCCCTTGCCGAGTTATGCAATGTCCTCCTCTGATATGGGTAAAAAAAAAAAAAAAAAATTGTAAATACAGTACTGTAAAAGCATAAAAACAACACTTACTAGTGAACGGGTAGAATGTGCTGGATTTGATATCAAACTCAGCACAAATAGCACGCATGGATGCACCTGCATCCATCCTTGCCAGCACTTTCACCTTTTCCTGCAGGCTCAGGCTCTTCAATTTCATTTCCTTCCTGCTGGAGACACCCTTGCGTGATGGAGCTGACATCTTGATATACAGTACTGTATGATGTAATCCCAAAACACATAAAATAGGTGGCAAAGTAAAGCAAAGGTCGGGTACTAGTGCGTAGGCTGAGCCGTGTTTTTGTCGTCCAAGCACCGTCTTGGATTACGAATCCCAATCCAATAACACTTGCTGAACTGTGTGTTATACTACTTTGTGATATTGTTTGCAATGTTTTGCATTGATTATTATTTCGGCTCCTACCAAGCTTGTTGTGTTTATGAAGCAGAACCCAATCCTTTTTCAATTTCGACAAAAAACGGAATTCGTATCCAAGACGGTGCTTGGACGACATAAACACGGCTCAGCTGACAGCCTACACGCTGGTTCCCGACCTTTGCTTTACTTTGCCACCTATTTTATGTGTTTTGGGATTACATCATACAGTACTGTATTTCAAGATGTCAGCTCCATCACGCAAGGGTGTCTCCAGCAGGAAGGGAATGAAATTGAAGAGCCTGAGCCTGCAGGAAAAGGTCAAAAGGACAAAAACACGACTTTATGCGACTGAGGATATGCCGAGTGTAAGCAAAGAGATGCAGTTATAACATCAATATGCCGAGATATATTATTTTTTGCCGACTTTCTGTTTACATGTTCACACAAGAGGTTGTGAGGGCATGATATGCCGAGTGAAAACCAAGAGATGCAGTTTAGGGGAGGCGGTAGCAGAGCGGTTAGCGTCACCGAGTGGCGTTCTCGAAGACCCGAGTTCGATCCCGAGTGAGACCCATAAATCCACTTGAAATCTTACTGCACCATCGAGTGGCCTAAGAACACCCACATGCCCTGTCCATTAACTCTACCTTCGACTGTGAGTGCATGGGAGGACACAGGGCGGCGGCATGAGCCTCTAATTACAGGCGTCACTATAAGAATCCTGCTTGCGCCACCACGGGCGAGGGCCAACCATCACATCCCTCGAGTGAGCCTCCAGGGCCTACCATCCCACTCCTGGAGCTCACTGCCTACACGCGCTATAGGCATAGATGTGTTAAAAAAAAAAAAAAAAAAAAAACTTTGTCTTTGCCTTGCCGATTTATATCAAATTCCGAGTTATACAGTGCCGAGTTATAAGGGTTTTACTGTATATAGGTTTACACAATATGGAAATATTTTTTTACCATTAATAGACACAATATAACCGAATTCTTGTTGGGAAAAACATGCAAAAAAAAAAATCCACTGACGATGACTTAGGATGGACTGATCGAAATAAGATGTATATAGAAATATTGTAAACATGTCTGCAGCAAAGTGAAACCAAGCAGAATAAATGACAACATCTTGTTATCGTATTAAAATTAACTCAAATCATGCAATGGAAACCCCTCCCACCCGCACCCTGTGCACGTGGCCTGCCTCAGTTTTGCGACATGTACGATAATTATCGTACATGTACGTTAAATTTACCACTGGTTACCTCCTTATGAAGCTGAAAGCCTCTCTCACATTCGAAGGCACTTATTCTTGGCACTGTCTACCCTCTCTTGTTCAACAGGTATATAGGAGAACTTGTGCATTGTCTATTGGTGGCAGGTAATGGTTGATGAACGTGTGCTATGGGGTTGCAGCTGTCGCGGAAGTTGTCGTACTTATACTGATATGTTTTCTTTTCTTAATCTGTCTTTCAATAATAAATGGCACATGGAAAAAAACTACCAAAAATATATTTTTATTTTGGGAAGTAATCACGTTTCACTTAATAAAGTAGCTATATTTCTGCCTGGTACTTGGTTATGGCAGGACGACTGTACAGATTCCGAGATTATCATCGAGTTGTTGGACATTCCAATTAGTAGAGGAGGTTATTACCCTGAGTGGCGCGTCGCCTCGCCCACCTTACAACGCCACTCCCAGGGGTCACCACTCGCGAGTCCCTGTGCAGGCTCCCTTCCCATACCAAGCAACTCTCGGCAGGAAACATCAACTTGCCTCAGCCACGAGCCTTGTGGGTGCCCCCTTGGCCTCCTCCATGCCGGTGTTGTGCTCAAATCACCCCTCGTCGTAAATCGACCCGCTGACGCTTATTTCACCTAAATAACTCTACAAAACCTAACCCAAACCTATCCTAACCTTAACCAAACCTAAATATAACCTAACCTAAACCTAAAAAACTATCTTTAGTGATATGAGGGGCAATCTGATTGAAGTTTTTAAGTGGTTAAAGGGATACAATAAAGGAAATATAGGAAAAGTTCTTACGGCTAATAAACAGGGTCGAACAAGAAGTAATGGATTCAAACTGGAAAAAAGTAGATTTAATAAAAAATAGGGAGAAACTGGTTCATAAATAGGGTGGTAAATGATTGGAATTCACTCAGTCATCAGGTAGTTAGTGCAGAGTCAGTAGGGAGTTTTAAAAGGAGGCAAGACAATTTCATGGATGGGAGGTGGATGCAGGCTATAGTGTTAAGTAACAGGAACTACCAAGTGTAGGTCTGACGGCCTCTTGTAGCTTCCATATGTTCATATGTTCTAAATATGTAACCTAACCCTAACGTCACCTACTAGAAGATAGGTTATATTTAGGTTAGGATAGGTTTGGGTTAGGTTTTATAGAGTTATTTAGGTTAAATAAGCTTCCGTGAGCCGATTTACGACGAGGGCTGATTTGAGCACAACACCGGATTGTCTCTTACAGAACCAACCCGGTGGGAAGGATCGGTTTCAGGGTAGCCTGTCACATGCCCATATAGCCGAAGTTGCTGCTGACAGACTATGCAGGTAATAGGCATTCAGTCTCACAGCGCAATCGCTGATTTGACACATAGTTATCCCGGCAATACCCCATGATTCTGTAAAGACACACATTACCATAGGCATCGATTCATCTCTTCAAGTACTATTTAGTGTCTATGTCTCACATCCATAGAGTAAGAAAGAGATTACAAGTTATTTGAAGAACTGGATCTGTCCTTCTGCACAGGTACTGCCACTGCCAGCGCCAAATACTCGTGTTGAGCCATAACACCGTGGGCTATGCCAATCCACCGTAAGACTTCTTGATGTGACTCGCCATCATTCTGGACTGCGCTAACAACGTATGTAAAAGTTTCCAAAATCTCAATGTCCTCGCCGCACGAATGAACAGACTGTACTTTTCAATCTAATAAGCCTCCAAACACCTGGACCTTGGTCTTGGGCCAGGAAACCGCAAGTCCCATAGGCTTTGCCTCCTCGTGCAGGGCCTCCAGATCCATCACCAGAACCTCCAGCTACTCAGCAAAGAGTGCATCATCAGCAAAAACAAGATTTTGGTATTGCCGAGAGATACTCCACAATCACTTTGGACAACTTTGCCCAATACCCACTCCATACAAGTGTTGAAAAGTATACCCAGTCCATACAAGTGCTGAAAATGATAGGGCAAGGACGCATCCTTGCCTCACTTCTGTATTCACAGGAGAAAAAAGCTGGATACACCCAGTGGTGGGATTCAAACATTTTAAGAACAGGTTCTCTCACTAAGGTCTCACTATCATCACAAAATAACATTATTAACACTATTATTATCATATATGGTTAAATCCATGCACATTCTACTTTCAATAAATATTTTATTTTCGTCATGTCAGCCTTGCCTCTTCCACTTTTTGTTCTATTTGACCCCACCCATCAGCACTACAATGCTGTCAATAACTACACGGCTGATCAGAATGCATCAAAACTATTGGGCTTATTTTGTGTCTGGGCCCTATGCCTATATATGGCATATTTATAGATTCAAACGGTTATCAAAGTGATCTTGACATATTTAAGATCATCATTCCTTATGTCGTGAGGCGTGACTGCAGAAAATAATAACTACAGCCTCAAAAAAACCTAAAATCCTACCAGAAATGGAGATGTAAACAAAACGTTCTATCAGTGATGCCACATTCCCTTCCCCTTCCTCACTGAGACTCAGTGTTACCAACTCCAAATAACTTTGGAAATATAGCTAATGTTCGTCTTGAACCCGTGTTCGGCTCCACCCGACATCAAATCTGGTTTTAGTCGTGTTTTTGACTATCAAAAGCCAGTAACAGATCTATGAGGGGTCTACCAAAGACTACTGTATACTGGACTTGCTACTCGTGCCCCGCGCCAACCCGCCCATGACCAGTGGAGGCCAGTTTTGCGATTCCTGCCATTTTAGAACATCACCCCTATTTCCCTTCCTAAGGTTTATCAGTATATATGATATACCGTTATCTTCGTAACTGTTTGTTCTATAATATTATCAAATAAAAAACAGCAAAATACACTAAAGAAATGCCATTATGAGAGAGTGAAGAAATATGCATGACCTCAATATATACTTAAACTCTTCGCCATTTAATATTTTGCGAGAAAACATTTTAGATGCTAGCGATAGAAAGAAGCGGATTTTCATTAGCTTTCCATTGATATATTTCGTTTTCTGATAAATGAATTACCACCATGCCTAAATTAGCGTTAACTAAAAAAATAACATCATCAATCGTATCGGCAAGTAAAAAAGTGTTCCATGAATACAGTAGACTATGGCATATCAGTATAAATGATACACTGTTATCTTCGTGAATGTTTGTTCTATAATATTATCAAATAAAAAACTGTAAAATACACTAAAGAAATTCCATTATGGGACTCTGAAGAAATATGCATGAACTTATATTCATTTAAACTCATCGCAATTTGATATTTTGCGTGAAGACTTTTTACATGCAACATATCAATAGAAGCGGAATTTAATTAGCTTTCCATTGCTATATTTCATTTTCTGATAAATGAATTAGAACCATGCATAAATTAGCGTTAACTAAATAAATAACATCATCCATCGGGTAATTATCCCGATAGATGATGTTATTTTTTTAGTTAACGCTAATTTATGCATGCTTATGATTAATTTATCAGAAAACGAAATATAGCAATGGAAAGCTAATGAAAATCCGCTTCTTTCTATCGCTAGCATCTAAAATGTTTTCTCGCAAAATATTAAATGGCAATGAGTTCAAGTGAATATTAAGTTCATGCATATTTCTTAACTCTCTCATAATGGCATTTCTTTATTGCATTTTACTGTTTTTTATTTGATAATATTATAGAACAAACATTTACGAAGATAACGGTATATCATATATACTGATAAACCATAGGAAGGGAAAAGGGAGTGATGTTCGAAAATGGCAGGAATCGCAAAACTGGCCTCCACTGGAAATAGCCCAAAATGAGTAGCAAGTCCAGTATAGAGTAGTCTTTGGGTCTACCAAAATAAGTTATAAGTAAAAGGTGTCCATGGGGAAAAAAGATTGAGAACCCCTGATTTAAGCTAACAACCGGTTCTCGGGATTAATGAAATTCCAAGAACAGGTTCTTACGAACCGGTGCGAACCGGCTGAATCCCATTACTGGATACACCTCCCCGACACTTCACAGCACTGTAACAGTTCCAGTTCCAGAGTACAGACCTGTCAGCAGACCAACAGTCCTAGCAGTATTCCCGCGAAGCCGAACACAAATATCAGAGTGCCTCATGATGCACTGAGTCAAACGCCTTCTTGAGATCAACATAGGCTGCAAGCATCCCTTGTCGAAACGCACGTCGGCATTCCACCAGGACACGAAGCGCTAGGATACGGTCAGTTGTTGACTTACCAGGTGTGAACCCAGACTGATCAGGTCTCTGATGCTTCAGTAGATGATTGCAGATTCGTGACAGCAATAGATGGGCAAGCACCTTGGCTGGCACGCTGAGCAGTGTAATACCGCGGTAATTGTTGCAGTCCTGACTGTCTCCTTTCCCTTTCCAGATAGGGACGACCAACCCCCTTTTCCAGTCAGAAGGAATGGTACCTGATTGCCACACGGCAGTCAAGACAGCATGCAACCCGCGGATCATGGCCTCACCCCCAGCTTTGAGCAGCTCTGCACTGATATTACAAACAGCAACTGCCTTTCCACCCCTCAACTTTGCTACAGCCTCTCTGACTTCGTCAAGAGAGAATGTGGTTTCGTAAATGGGAGGATCGGCATCCACTGCCCGTAACCCAGTGGTGTGAAGCTGCCCAATTGGAGGGTCCACCGTGAACAACTGCCCAAAGTACTCGGCCCAACGAGCCATCTGCCCATCCATGTTCGACATGAGGCTTCCATCTGCTGCTCGGATAGCACTCGCCCGAGATGGAGAATTGGAGCAGAGCTTGGGCTCGGTAGGAAGGTTGGGGTCATTAGCGTTCATTTGGCCCTCGACATCCTCAGCGAGACTCCTGACATGCCTCTCCTTGTCTCTGCTCTGGAGAATTCTAGTCCTTCGTGACAGAGCACTTTACTGGTCTTGGGTTCCCTGCAAATCTGGCAGCACGACTATCCTCGATATTCGCCAGCGTCTCCGTCAAGATAAAACACGCCTTGGCCTTGGGCGCTCCCCAATACGCTCCTTGGCAGCCTGTAGAGTTTCACATTTGAAGTATTCCACGGTTCTACAGGGTCCTCAAGGGTGCCGAACACACTGAACCGATTTGAGACTGCCACTGCATACTCATGGGCACTTGTTAAGTCCTTCAGCTTCACAAGATGAAACACAGTATGGTTACCTTGAGATTCTTCTGGGCTTGACATGAAGCTTAAGTGTAGCAACAAGAAGTCTGTGATCAGTTGCACAGAACTCAGCACCCTGGTAAACTCTGCAGTTCTGGAGAATCCTCCAACGAGTATTAATGAGGATGTGGTCGATCTCCTTGGCTATCCCTCCGGCATTACTATACCAGCACAAGCACAAACAAGAGAAAAATACATATAAAAAAGACTAACTTGGAGTATAAGCGGCTACTTGTGTTTACGTGAGGGTGGGAGATATTATGAGGAAGGTGGCAGCTACTCATGGTTTTGACTATATCTATGAGAATATCAATTAGTATAATTTGTTTTCTAAGACTGAGTGGTGGCACTCACATATTAACTGACAACTATAAAGTGCTGTAGTCACTAATGACGATAAGTTTATCTAAGAGCCAGTTTTTGTTCGCGAAAAGTTAACAGTTCAGTTTAGCAACACATCTTTAAAACAAAGAGTTGCTAGTGGCCCACAGCCTGAACTTGGCCCTTACCTTCATCATACGTGTAGGGTAATTGTCGATGACACATTTTTGAGAAGAAAAAAAAGTGCACCTATTATGCCGAGAAATATGTTACACCAATCTTAAGTCATGAGAAACATGAACCTGTTGAACCTCACAGTAGAAGAAATATTAAGTGCCCCCCAGACCTGGCCATTTTTGGGTGAAATATTTTTTGGCTTGAAACCTACTTAAGTCACACAGATATAACATTAAAATATTATATAATTAACCATGCCCATTTGGGAAAGGAGGTGTCTGCAGTCATCTTAATGTCATCCTCCCAGGGTGGGTTGTAGGAAGGCCATGGTCTCATCTGTCTTCTTTGTCATCGCCCTGTTCCTCGTCACTGTCCAAGTGATGTTCCACGGTGTTGTGATGGAGAGGCAGAGTGGGTGTGGGTGGACAGGTGTGCATCAGGGATCCCAGACAAAGGGAGGACAGGCCTCATAATCTCCTACCATTCCTAAAGGGCTGGCAGTGGCACATATATATCCATATATGTTCTACAGCCTCAAAAAGTGTAAAAACGTCCTTGGTACAACGTTCAGATGACTGGACATTAAGATGGTGTCTACCGCATGACATCTTGGTGCCCACTCAGGGTAAGCATGGATGAGGAGGTAAGTTGCCAACTAGAGTACACTTGCCCTATACACACCAATGGTGTGAATATTAATCCCATTTGAGCTTTTAGGAAGAAGGCATTGTTGGAACTGCATACATGATGGGTAAGAGCCTTTGCTTGGGCTGTACGAGTTACATCATCTTGATTTCAGTCGATTGAGTTCTTTCTCCTTGAGTAAGGTATCTGCAGACTTCTCAGTCAACTGGAAAAGGAGAAGAAAATGAATAATAGTAATAAGCATGAAATATTATGCAGTACTGATAACCCTGAAAATGGTAGACCCTGCTATTATTAATTTTTTTAAATCCAGACAAAATCTGAAAAAACCCCTAGAAATTACAAAATTTGACTAAACCGCCAATTTCCACACTACTTGAATGCCTGTTGATTTTCTCATGTTTTCCTTGAGTGAGTTAACGTTGTGCTTGCTGCTTATTTACAGCTAGAATTCAGTGGACAGAATCTTGGAGAAAGTATACAAAAAAATAAATACTTTAAATAAACTGCCAATCTGACACACTTAAGAAACTTTTTTGAAGCAACTGATAAGTGTTTCCACTTTAGTTTCATGCTAGTTGATTTGCTGGTATTTGTTAAGCATTTACACTGTGCTTGCTACTTACTTGCAGTTGTTTTACAGTGGATTTGTATTTCATTCTTGCACACAGACAATGCAATGCAAAAAATGCATTTAACTACCTCATCATAATAACAGGCTAATTCAGTAGAGCTAGGAAGCTCCGCTAACTCAGAGTAGATTAACATTCTGAGTCTTGCTATAAGATCACTGTACTATTTACCTTGTTGTGATATAGGCTTCAGGAAATGAATCTTCTTAGGGTCTCATTTCTGTATCTCATTTGGTCAATATTACTTTTTAACTCATGAATACTTAACAATTACAATTTCATTGTCCAGATTGTTCCAAATATCAATACAGAAAGTCCCCAACTTATGAAAAGGATACGTTCCGAGAGGCTGTGCGGAAGTCCATTTTTTCGTAAGTCTGACATAATAGATGGTATGCACGTGACGTTACGATCATGTGACAAAACAATAACAAAGCGACTCTGGCCAAGGAACCCACAGAAAAAGTTTACTTTCCAGAATAATTTACCCCCTACCAAATACGTTTATCAGTATAAATGATATACTGTTATCTTCGGAAATGTTTGTTCTATAGGATTATCACATAATGAAGCCAGACCATAAAAGTCTCAAATGTTCATGAAATTTTTGAATTTCAATAAAGGTAAATTGTTAGAAAAATTTGGCTAAATTAACTGAAAATACGCTTCGACGATGAGTAACAACACGACACCACGCTAGCACATAGCAGACTGACTTAGTAGTGACACTGCCACGCTGGTCCTTATGGTGGTTTATCCGAGTTGCACACCCGAGGCTTCATGTAAATCGGACATGTCCAAGTTTTATGAAATTTGTCCGGGAAATGCAGGGTCGGGAGTTAGAGGGGCTCTACTGTACATCTTTTTGGTGAATTCTTTGGTGACCCTGCTGGCCAGCCAAGACTTTTCACAAGCACTGTATAAGTGTATATGCAAATAGATGCTTCCCATCTATCCCTTTCTTGTGTTATATCTATTACTCTTGGGTAAAACCTCTATAAGATGGTGACACGACCTACAATTTCTAAATCCAAATTGTCTGTCTGTTGGTACCCCTTCTCTTTCCTAGTATTCTGTCCACTTTCTCACAGATTAATAATTCAATAAATAAATGGCTTAGAAAAAAGTTGGTAAAGTAAAACCTTTCTAAGTTGGCATAATAGGGGCTGAGACCTTGCAGACTTATGTGAAATTCTGACTTATGAGAGTCACCTCCAAAATATACAAAATAAAGTGAAAATCACACACCATGTTTCCATTCAGTAGTAGGGTGTAATCCAAGTGTAAATAACGACTTCTTTGAGCTCCACATAGTGTATTTGGCATGTTTGTATGACTTAAGTCGACATATTGCAGACAATTGTACCAAATAACAATTTAGCAAATTAACCTTTTCCCGTTCCGATGAAGACTCTTCTCGTTATGGGATTTTTTGGCACAGATATTCCGTTTCGCAGTGTCTTGGTTCGCAAATAGTAAAAGGTTTCGCGGTACCTCTAAATATTCTCAATTTCAAGTCTCGTGCATCTATACACAAAGTTTTGAGGTCGAGTGGTTAGATTTTTTACTATTGCGATGCCTAGGGTTCCTGAGGTTCCTAGGCAACTAGAAGTTCCATTTTCCCCTCCTACCTCTACAAGCACCACATGGTGCACTGCACAGCACGGTGACTGCTGAAGACCCATCGCTGGGTGACTCCCAACTCAAGATCTAGTTGAACTTATTCTTGAGTTGTGAGTCACCCAGCGATGAGTCTTCGACAGTCACTGTCCTGAGCAGTGCACCATAATGTGCTTGTAGAGGTAGGAGGGAAAAATGGAATCCCTAGTTTTGATTTCCCCTTTTGCTTCTTCCAACAGGAATGTGTGGTGGTGGATCACGTCGAACCAAAGGTTTCACCAACAGCCTTCGCTAGGTGACTCCCATCTCAAGATCAAGTTCAAACCAAAAATTTGTTTATACAACACTCTCGTTCTGGACGCGGAGGGAGAAGGACGTGTTTGGTGGTGGACTCACAAGGACCAGCAGGCGTGTTTACACTCATCCAACTAACAACGATTTTCTGAAGCCTGGGTGAAGCTAGCGGTAAGATGTTGTTTAAGAGCTTCTGTGGAGAGTGTAGGAAGGAGGTGAAGGGGAGAGTCAAGTCAGTGGCATGTGAGATGTGCGACACGTGGTTTCACATGGTATGTGTAGGCCTAAAGGAGCCATTGAACATGAAGATGCTGAAGTGCCCAAACCTAGTGTTTCTATGCAAGGACAGATGCCTGAAGAAGACAAGAGACTTCTGGATGAAGGAAGGAGGAGGAAGAAGGGACGAAGTAGGAAGTGAAGAGGAAGAGGAAATGGAGGGCGAAGCACTGATCCTAGAGGGTGCAGTGGGTGGGTCAGCGGTACAGACTACTACCACACAGCAGGAAGTAGGGATGGGTGAAGATCATACCTACTATAGACAAGAACCAGACACGCAGCAGGATTTAGAGAACATGATTGTGGTGGACGAGGTGGGGGCGACCGAGGAAGCTGTAGCAACAGAGGAAGTGAGGTCGGGAGAAGGAGCCACGAGGGAGCCGAGCCCGCAGCCACAGAGGGGGGAGACAACAACCCGCTGGGGTGAACAGGGAGCCAGGCCCAAGGAACGGAGGACCAGACAGCCCACGAGGGGGACGAGCCCCCAGCCGCAGAGGAGGGAGACACTGTCTGGTATAGGGGAAAGAGGAGCTGACGTCAGGGATAGGAGGCCAGAACAGTTAGCAGAGGAACAGAGTCCCCAGCCGCAGAGGAGAACGACAACGGCGGCCATTAGGGAAAGAGGACCCAGTGCAAGTAGGCCAGACCAGTCTGCAAGGGAGCAGAGTCCCCAACCACTGAGGAGGACGACAATGGCGGCCACCGGGGACCAAGGAGCCAGAGCAAGGGAGAGGAGGACAGACCTGCGAGCCCAGGCGACAACGACACCCTGGATGGGAGTCGACTGGTGGTCATGGAAGATGGTCACCGGGGGCAAGCGACTACGTCTGAAGAGATCCGGTAAGTGGGAAAGAAGGATATGGTTGTTTGGGGACAGCATCCTAAGAGGGCTTGGTAAAAAGATACAGAGTCTGACGAGCGAGTACTATAGGATAGAGGATAAATGTTTGCCAGGAGCTAACATCAGGAACATCCGCGAAAAGGTGAGACAACACCTAAGCGAGATGGAGCCGGAGGACCTTGTAGTCATAGAGGGAGGTGGCAACGGTTTGTTAGATGTAGGAGGAGAAAAAACAGTGAAGGCTTTCGAGGAGATGGTGAAGAGAAAGGTACGGCAGAACCCCCTGGTGGTGTGTATCCCCATGAGGCAAGGGAAGGAGGCCTCGCTGTATGGTGCAAAGAGGAGGTGGGTGAATAAGAAGTGTAGAGCAGCTGGAGAATTGGGAGTGTGATGGGCTACAGCTGTGGGAGAGGATGAGTTGGAACCAGGTGTGGTCACGAGATGGCATACACATGTCTAACGTGGGGAAGGTGTGGATGGCGTGGAATGTAGCAGAGTGGGCTCAACAGAAGGAGAGTGACCAGGCATAGGGAAGGGAGAGTAGAGGAGGAATGCTGATTGCCTTACTTAACACAAGGGGAAGGAGTGAAGGGAAATGGAGGACATTGATAGAAGAGGGAAAGGAGTATGATGTAATAGGAGTATGTGAGACAGGATGGCATGACAGCATTGAGTGGGATGAAGGAGGTTGGGTAGGAATTAGCAGAGGAAGGAAGGTAGGAGAAAAAAAGGGAGGAGGTGCAGGAATACTCATGAAAAAAGAGGCAGGAAGAACTATTGAAGAAATAAACCCAACCAGTGATATAGAAAACCAGCTAGGTTATAATAAAGGAGATATAGTAACGGTAAAAGTTAGGGAACAGAAAGAAGTCTGGTGGGTGACAGTAGTGTACATGGGAGTAGAAAGTCGTGGAAATCAGGAAGACAATAGAAAGCTGTTTGAGGCGATGCTTGAGATCAAAGAAAAGGTCGGTAGGGACAAGTGGGTGATAATGGGCGACATGAATGGTCATATCGGCCTGATGGAGGAAAGAGTTAACAGGAACGGAGAGTTGTTATTAGATTTTGCTGAAAGGCCGGGCTGTAGAATAAAGAATTGGGAGTTAGAAAACCCAACAACATGGAGAGATAGAAACAACGAGTCGGCGATAGATTATACACTACCCTCCCGAGTTTCGCGCCTGCTTTCTTCCGGAGGCATAGCGCGAAACTCTGGTATTAGAAACACTGTAAAAAAATAAAAAAAAATTTGGTGTGTGTGTGTGTGCCTACAGCGCCGTTAGACCTCCAGGGGTGGGATGGTAGGCCCTGGAGGTTAACTTGAGGGCTGTGTTCCTACCGTATTTTACAGCTTATAAGACTCACTTTTTCCCAAAAAAATATCCTGAAAATGCCCCAAGCCCCTGTTCACCCAGCAGTGAATGGGTACTGGGTGTTAGCCTAGGGTTTGTGACCCGCCTCCCGGGATGGTGGCTTCGGCCAACACTACGTAGAGAAGAGGAGGGAGGAGAGGAGCTTGAGATTGAGCTTGAGTTGGGAGTCACCCAGCAGATGCTGTTTTGGTCTGAGTGAGTGAGCTTGACACATATCTTGTCAGCTGATGGTTGTGTGACAGTGTTATATGGCAATAACACTGTCACAATGCCGTCCTCTCTTCTCTCCTGTCTCCTCCAGTACCTCCAGAAACCACACTACCACATACGTCATGTTTAATCACTTATAAAGGAGTATTTTGTGGTAAATAAGTAAGGAACGGCGGGGGTGTAAGGTAAGGTGCTACTTATTTTGAGGTGTTACCGATCTTATGCGACACCGGCTGTTCCTGTAGAGAAAAACACAAACAAATGGAAAAAAACAAAGCAAAACTACAAACTATACTCAGCCTATTATAATACTATACTAAGCAGGAAGGAAGGAAGACATGTCCCGTACGTCTCTTATGGGAGGCGGTAGCAGAGTGGTTAGCGTCAAGATATATGTCAAGCTCGAGCACGAGCTTGACAGATGACCTACAAAGGGATACTAAGCAGAAAGGGTCACAAGAAGAAGAAGAAGTCTCTGAGTGACGTTCCCGGTGATCCGAGTTAGATCCTTGATGAGGGCTGTAAAATCCACTTAAAATCTTTCTCTGCACTGTTGAGTAGCCTAAGAACACCCACACGCTGCCCATTAACTCTACCTTCGATTGCGAGTGCATCGGAGGACACAGGGGGCAGCATGAGCCTCTAATCACAGGCGTCACTATAGAAATTCTGTCTGCGCCACCACGGGCGCCAAAAGGGCCAACCATTACAGTCCTCAAGTTAACCTCCAGGGTCTACCATCCCACTCCTGGAGGTCACTGCCTAACGGCGCTGTAGGCACACACACACGGGGGGGAGAAAAAAAAAAAAAAAAAAAAAAGCGAAACTCGGGGATATAATGCACGAAAGTCGGGATGGTAAGAATTTAGGACTCAGCGCGAAACTCGAGGATCGTGAAACTCGCATAGCGTGAAACTCGGGAGGGTAGTGTATACTCGTCAATGAGTGTAAATAGACAAGGATGCAAGATTTGGAAAAATGAGGATGTAGATATATCAGATCATAGTATGATAAGGATCACGTGTGGCAAACACAGGGAGGAAAATAAAGCTAAGAAGGTAATATGGAAAGAAAAATGGGATGTGAAAAATGCTAACTGGATAGAGTATTGTCGAGGAATGGAGAATACCATGCCAGGAGATACAGAAGGGATTGGGAGCACTGTTAGTGAGTGGGAACAAGGGATCAAGAACGTCCTTAGACAGGAAGCCAAGAAAGCGACAGGAACAAAGAAATTCAAAATAGGAAAAACGAGGCTCAAAGGTTGGTGGGATAAGGAGGTCGGACAGGCAATACGAGATAGAAAAAAAGAGAACAGGAAACAGAGAAGTTTGGCCAAATTAGCAAGACTTCAAGGGGGGAGGTATGAGGAAGAATGGAGGGAGGCCTGGGATAGGTACCAAGAGGCAAAGAAAAGAGCCCAGTTAGGAAGAAGATAGGAATGTGGGAAGAAGAACAGGCACAGGTACTTCGTAATATGCCTAGAAGGGAAAGAGAAAAGGAAGGATGGAGAAGACTGAGGAGAAACCTAGGTGGGGCCAGTGGGCACCAAGAAGTTAGGCTGAAGATGGAGGATAGAGAGTTAACAAGAGAGGAAGAGATTATACCTGTAGTGGAAGAATACTGGAGGAAAGTCATATGGAAGGAGGAAGTAGGGAACTTAGTTATCTACAGTGAAGAAAGAGAAATGGAAAGTAAAGTAATAGAGGAGCAGGATGTAGCTTCTGCTATACAAGCAATTAAGATAGGAAAATCAGGAGGAACAGATGGAATCATTGGGGAATTCATAAAGTATGGAGGAGAAGGGTTGAAACTAGCTCTACTTAATCTGTTTAGAGAGATGTTGGAGAAAGGTGAGGTGCCCCAAGACTAGAAAAGGAGTAGGGTGACACTTATACATAAAGGAGGAGGGAAGGCAAAAGAGGAAATAGGAAATTACAGACCCATAGCAGTGATGAATGTACTGGCCAAGGTATTTGGATGGGTGATAAACAACAAGCTAGTGTCATGGCAGGAGGAAGATACGGTGCTGGGAGAAGAGCAAAATGGGTTCAGGAAAGGTAGAAGAGGTTTAGAAAACTTGTTGGTGATAAAGAAAATCATAGAAAGGAGCCGGAGGGGAGATGAGGAACTGTACCTGGTATTTATAGATATTGAGAAAGCATACGACTCGGTTGATAGAGGAAAATTAATGAGACTATTGGCACACCTAGGAGTCGATGATAAGGTGGTGCAGGTAATTAGGGAGTTGTATAAGAAAAATGAGGTAAAGTTCACACTAGGAGATATCAGCACAGGATGGATGAAGAATAACATAGGAGTTCGGCAGGGATGTGTTATCTCTCCAACACTCTTCAACATCTACATGGAGGAACTGATAGTGAGGATCAGAATGTCAGAGAAGGGAGTCAGCGTGGGGAATAGAAAACTAGGATGTTTAGCCTATGCAGACGATGTAGTTCTCATGACAGAGAGGAAGGAAGACATGGAGGAGTTGCTGGGAATAGTCAACAGTTATGGACGGGAATGGAACATTAGGTTCAGTGTCAGGAAGAGTAAGGTGATGGACTTCAACAGCAGAGAGGAAGGTCAATGGGTTCTAGGGAACAACATTCTAGAGGTGGTTGATAGGTATACATACACACAAACCTCGTTTTCCTGGACTAATAGGGGGGAGCACTGGTCCGGGAACCGCAAAAGTCCGATACCATTACCCACCCCCGGACGTTTATCCTACTCTAGTATTTACTGTCCGGCAACTGCCAATATCAACTACCCCGCCACAGACTTTTATGTCCGCTGAGCATGCTGCCACCTGGCGGGAGGCAGCAGAAAGTGTTCAATAGTCTCAAGAGACGTTCCTGCACAAGGGGCAGTGGGGGTCAGGGGACTAACAGAGGCGGTGCAGGTGAACCGTGAGTGTCGTGTGCCCAAATGTAAACAATACGACCGCTGAGCATGCTGCCACCTGGCGGGAGGCAGCAGAAAGTATTCAATAGTCTCAAGAGACGTTCCTGCACCAGGGGCAGTGGGGGTCAGGGGACTAACGGAGGCGGTGCAGGTGAACCGTGAGTGTCGTGTCCCCAAATGTATACAATACGACTGCTGAGCATGCTGCCACCTGGCGGGAGGCAGCAGAAAGTGTTCAATAGTCTCAAGAGACGTTCCTGCACCAGGGGCAGTGGGGGTCAGGGGACTAACGGAGGCAGTGCAGGTGAACCGTGAGTGTTGTGTGCCTAAATGTAAACAATACGACCGCTGAGCATGCTGCCACCTGGCGGGAGGCAGCAGAAAGTGTTCAATAGTCTCAAGAGACGTTCTTGCACCAGGGGCAGTGTGGGTCAGGGGACTAACGGAGGCGGTGCAGGTGAACCGTGAGTGTCGTGTCCAAATGTAAAAAATCTTCTTATCTCCCCGACTTTCGCGCTACTTCGTACTTTTTTTCTTCTTTGTTTTTTTGCCTACAGCGCCGTTAGGCAGTGACCTCCAGGGGTAGAATCGTAGGCCCTGGAGGTTCACTCGAGGGCTGTGATGGTTGGCCCTCGCCCGTGGTGGTGCAGGCAGGATTTTTATAGTGATGCCAGTGATTAGAGGCTCATGCCACCCCCCTGTGTCCTCCAATGCACTCACACTCGAAGGTAGAGTTAATGGGCTGCATGTGGGTGTTCTTAGGCCACTCGACGGTGCATTGAAAGATTTTGAGTGGATTTGACAGCCCTCATCAAGGATCGAACTCGGGTCACCGAGAACGCCACTCAGAGACGCTAACCACTCTGCTACCGCCTCCCCTAAAGCCCCGTACACACTACCACTCACCACCGTCGGCGCTTCCCGTCGATCGAGTGTTCGTCACTCAAAAGTGGCAGTGTGGACAGGGTGCCGACGAACAAAATGTAAGTAACTCTGGCAACGGCATTGCTCGTCGGCAAGCACAGACGGGAAGCACCGAAGGTGATGAGTGGTAGTTTTTTTTTTTTTTTACATTGAAGCCTATAGCGCCTGTAGGCTATTATCGTTTTTCCTCTAGGGCTCAAGTGGTTGACCCTGCACATTCTGGAGGGTCGTGATGGTTGGCCCCTCCACCCGTTGGTGGCGCAGGCTTGATTTTTATAGCGACACCTGTGATGTTATAGGTGAGGGTCCGTTTTTTGTGATGGTCAACCCTCAGTTTTAGGCTCATGATGCCACCTATTGTCCCTCCGCCACACTTGAAGTCGCAGTTGCAAGAACAAGTATGCATTACGCGGGTTTCTTCGGCCACCACAAGTGTGTAGGGTTTCTCGGTAGGCTTCTTCTTCTTCTTGTGACCTCTATTGCTTAGTATAGTATTATATTAGGCTTAGTATAGCGTGTATGTATTATTATTTTTTTTATTTTTTTCCTTTTGTTTGTGTTTTTCTCTTCAGGAGCAACTGGAGTCGTGTGAGCAGCAGTCTGTTTATGAGGTGCAGTCCACCTTTGTTTACTAACAAAAGAAAACGCCAACTGCGCCCGGAGGCGAAAGTTTACTAACAAAGACTTGTTATCAGCAAAAGCATTCGCAGGCGTCCTCCGACAACATGGCTGGAGATTTACAGGAAAGATTAGCCAAATATAGGGATGAAATAGGCCCTTTACATCAATTTACTAAAATATATACGCCTCCGCGCATGCCCAGTTCGCGTTTTCTTTTGTTAGTAAACAAAGGCGGACTGCACCTCATAAACAGACTGCTGCTCACACGACACTGGTTTAAAGGTCTGGCCTATGAAGAATAGGACACCTGTAATATCAAGATCAAGATCAAGTATCGCTTCGTAGGTCGTGGGAGAACGCCATACCAAAGGCTTCACTGACAGCATCTGCTGGGTGACTCCCAACTCAAGCTCAAACTCAAGTTCCTCTCCTCTCCTCTTCCTCTCCTCACCCCTAGTGTTGGCCGAAGCCACCACCCCGGGAGGCGGGTCACAAACCCCCGGCTGACACCCGGTAACAATTTACTGCTGGGTGGACAGGGGCTCGGGGCATTTTCAGGGTATTTTTTTGGGGAAAAAGTGAGTCTTATAAGCCGTAAAATACAGTACCCCTCGCACCGGAATAAATAACCATTTTTTCAGTGTTTTCAATACCCGAGTTTCGCGATCCTCGAGTTTAGCGCTTTCGGAAGAAAGCAAGCGTGAAACTCGGGAGGATACTGTAGTACTGCCTTAGGTCATCCCACTTAGCCGAGTTTAAATGCCAGAAGCACCTCCGCTTAGGTGGGTCCCGAGGCGGCACCGGAGCGACAGGACAGGTTACCAAAAGTACAGTTACTGATGTACCCTCCAAGAGTAAAAGGCAGTGACTCCCCTTAAAAATGAGACCTAATTGAACTCTCTATGATGAATAGTCACTTTGCCATGAGCATTAAAGAAAAATATCTTTATACAACTGCTCTAAATGCCCACCTGAAGGTCGCCCGAAAAGTACAGTTTTTCACCGATCCCCGGAAGGTGAACTCATATGAAAGTTTTAACGGCACATGATGCCGAGCTGTGTTCTTGTTAGTCAGCATTTTGCCAAATTTGGATAAATTGCCGACTTATATGTAATTCAGACTAATGGAATTCCAAGTTAGGGAGGTTTTACTGTATAAACATTTGAAGCCTTTGAGTTCAACATGCCTAATCTCATTTACTTTTTATAAGACGTAATCCACTATCATTCCATTATCCAGTAAAGCATTAAAAAACGTCAGCATTAAGTGAAATAAGTGAGCTACGGTAAAAAGAAGTGAAAAATAAAGTGTGAGAATAGCAACAGCAGGACATTTTCTGGGGTGAGTGAGGAGACGGGCTGCCTGAAGTCGCTGGCAAATTAAAGACGAGCTTTCAAAAACAGCTTGTCACCATGGTTGAGCGTCAACGTTGTTAATATAAAGCCGCAACTATTCTCTTCCTTGGGCATCAACAAAATAACGACGCGCCATTAACCATAGTAACAGCCCTCTAGCAATTTTGGCTGGGTAGGCTGAGTGGTTGTCACACATTGCCCCAAGACAGGACAACACTATCCAGTGGTTGGGGTACCGTTGGGAACCCCATTATAAGGGATTTGTGCAGAATTATTGTCCCGCTGTACACCACGTATTTTTGCTGTCACGGGTTAACTGTGACCCACCCACACATCCTCCTGTGACCTTGTATCACTGCTGAGTGCTTGGGGGAGTGATGGCAGCCACGTTGTTTAACACGTTTTGGGTAAATCATTGTTTTTCGCCCTCGCTTCTCTAGCTTCACTTCAACTTCGATAACTAGAACTTGTCTCGGACTAGGACTAAGAAACTTATGTTTCGAACTAGTCGTTCGACAACAATAACAACTAGGACAATTCAAGTAGTAATAAGTTGAAGAAAAAAAACGATACAGACGTGGTAAGTGTGTAAGCAATAAAGAGTCAATAATTAGTAATAAGAACACAAAAGATAATCATTCGCTCATCGTATAAAAGTGAGCGTATAAAAGTGAGTGTGAACACAAACAGATATAAAAATAACCCACATGAATAACCAATACATGAATATGTAACTGATATAAAGTAAACCCTCTCTAATTCAAACTAATTGGGGGGAGACCTGGGTCAAATTAGCCGAAAGTTTGAATTATTCGATGGTTACCTCTAGCACCCCGACACAATAAGTACTCACTCAAACATGCCAAAACAGCACATATTGTATTATTTGTACTCACCAAAACATGGCTAATACTGAAGTCTTGAAATGCAGTAC
Organism: Chionoecetes opilio; assembly: GCA_016584305.1. Lineage (NCBI taxonomy): Eukaryota > Metazoa > Arthropoda > Malacostraca > Decapoda > Majidae > Chionoecetes > Chionoecetes opilio. Next base: position 43,272 of record JACEEZ010002886.1, on the reverse strand, counting down.
TACTGTACACCGAACACTCAGGCGTCACTGATAGCGACTGTTGCGTTCAGTAAGGCACGGGTACACACGGTGATGTAGGCATACAGTATGCCTAGTGCAAGCTAACCCTGATCTACAGATCTGGGAGGTGGGTCGCAACTGAGTTGCCAGCTCACGCGACAGTAAGAGTATGTGAACAAAGGGCAAAAAAGCCTCTCCTCTTCGCTCTCCTCTTCTTGCCTCCTTAATATTTCATTTCCTGCTGCTATAACTTCTGCTGTATCACATACAGGGTCATCAGCAAGTTATGCTTCACCAATAGGAATAGCCACAGAGATAAATTTCGGCAGCTGCTATCTTGGTAGCAATGTTTATTGTAAAGCGTTCAGTATCGTTCAGTAAGGAGGGTGCAGGGTGGTGACCGCTACTGAATGCAGCCCTGGCAGGTGTCACTCTGGGGATTTGTAAGGTAAGGTCTTCAGTGCTTGAGGTGTTTAAAGTAATCGTCCAGACCATTTCATCATTCCTGATTTAATGCAATCAAATCATAGCCATTAACGAGTATATCAACAATACGTCGTCACTTTTTGTATCCAGTCAGCCGTTTTTAAATAATCCGCAATCAAAATCTGCAAATTCCCCGAGTTTTCAAAACGCTCTCAAGGTTTGCAGACGCTCATGCTCAGGCTTGGTGACATCAGGGAGGCTCATCTTCCCGCGCTTGATCAGAGGCACGTAAACACAGAGATAAATATAGTACTTGAAGATATTTGGGTGTTTCTGATAGAATTTTTTTGCTATATGCCACATGCATGCATCCTTTATGGGTGCAGCAAGACAGCTGTGCCTTTCGAGAAAAGTTTGCACACGGAAAGGAGTGGCGTGTGTAGGGTGATACAAGCCTATAGTGTGTTGGGGCGAGCAGTTGTGTTGAGAAACGGTGTGTAGTGAACAGTGTAGTGTAGTGTAGGGTACACATCAGGTGAAAGACTGGGTGAGAGTGTGCAGTGCGACTAGTCGCCTACCCAGTGTGTGAGGTTGGGACGATGAGTGTGAGGTGAGCCTGTGTACACGGGTGTGCTGGACAAGGGCGGCGCCCCCCCCGTAAGACAGTGACTCAGTCCAACACCATACCAGACCAGGTGGCCCTGTTAGACAGGGACGCCAGGACTGGCAGCAGCGGTGGACCACCACGACTGTGAGGCTTTGCCTCTTAAAGTAATCGTCCAGACCATTTCATCATTCCTGATTTAATGCAATCAAAGCATAGCCATTAACGAGTATATCAACAATACGTCGTCACTTTTTGTATCCAGTCAGCCGTTTTTAAATAATCCGCAATCAAAATCTGCAAATTCCCCGAGTTTTCAAAACGCTCTCAAGGTTTGCAGACGCTCAGGCTCAGGCTCGGTGACGTAGCATCAGGGAGGCTCATCTTCCCGCGCTGATCAGAGAGAGACGTAAACACAGAGATAAATACAGGGTGTAACACGAGTTTATGCAAATGTTGATACAGGAGATAGACCGAATTATTCTAAGAACAAAATGCTCTATACCCATATGCTTTCTGAAGCTTCCTTTACGTGACATGGAGTGAGAAAGAATTACCGCGGCCGTCATGTAACTCACGGCTAGCGGGAGGCAGGAGGTATGAGATGTGCACTCGCGCGTATGCCCCCCGGTGAAATTATGAATTATCTAATCATAATTTCTACTAGTTATGGACAATTACAGTATCTTATAAGTTTTAACTACACAATCGATATTAATAAACGGCTGTTATTTACCAAATAAGCAGTACATGAGAACAGCAGGGCTGTCATAAGCAATAATGTAAAGGGCTACTTGACATTATGTCGGCGAGGAAGAGGCAAGGTGGGTAGGGATGGGTGCCGTGCGAGGCTACATCAGCTGTGTCCCTCCTTCTCCCGCCCAGGGGCAGTGGCAGTGTTTCAGTGAATTTAATGAATCTTTGTCTCGTTATAAGATACTGTAATGCTCCGTAATTTGTAACAATCATAATTAAACTAATGTTCATAATTTCAGAGATGACCACGATCCGTAAATAATCCCCATATCCAGAACCCCATATCCAGAATAATACTCCACATTACCGTAAGCGTACAACACTGTCTACAGCTTATTTCTCTCAAATTGATACTAAATAAGTCATGATTTTAACTCTCTCAAACTAAACACTGTCGCTAATCTGGGCGGGAGAAGGAGGGACACAGCTGATGTAGCCTCGCACGGCACCCATCCCTACCCACCTTGCCTCTTCCTCGCCGACATAATGCCAAGTAGCCCTTTACATTATTGCTTATGACAGCCCTGCTGTTCTCATGTACTGCTTATTTGGTAAATAACAGCCGTTTATTAATATCGATTGTGTAGTTAAAACTTATAAGATACTGTAATTGTCCATAACTAGTAGAAATTATGATTAAATAATTCATAATTTCACCGGGGGACATACGCGCGAGTGCACATCTCATACCTCCTGCCAAGATAAAGAGACAGATAAAGAAAGATAAAGAGACACCTGTTAATCCACCTCGTACTCGGGCTCAACATATAGGATCCCATGACAATCTGAGGTTCGTTTTCCTCATAGTATACGCGACCAGCGTCATTTCTTTCGGTGTCAGATTGAGCATCGTACTCTAAATCTGTCACAGCGATAGATTCACTGTCTGACACCGAAGTACAATCGCTCATCATAACATTTGCCGACAGGTGCCAGACAGAGTGTCTGCGGGCGTCCCTGTTCTGACGTCATCAATAACAGTCGTAGCCCTGTTGGAGGGAAGATTTTTTTTTTCGCGCGCTTTTTACAAAAGTCGTGTTTTTACGGAAATAAGGCCTGTAAATCAATTATTTTTGGTGGATTAGGTGTTTTGAATGTACTTCAACATAATTCGGCAAAAAAAAAATGGGTCTGGACGACTACTTTAACAAGACCAAGTAAACCAAGTAAACCAGTTGTGGAGTGGGCGTGCCCTGTGGTGAGAGACCCTGTGGTGGTGTGGCTGTCACACTTTCTGCCTTCCCGCCCGCATATTTTCCAACTCTATGCTGTAGTTAATGCTAGTATGTGGTTTCCGATTAATGACGTTTGACTGTAGCTCCAAAACTAACCATAGGATTTTCTCGAAAGTACCTTTATTGTGATTCCCACACACACATGGTTTAACCTTATTTACCAATCCATGTTTTGGAGAAGTGCCAGGTCCTCCTGCTGAACCTCAGGCTCTGCTAACACCTGTTAATCCACCTCGTACTCGGGCTCAAACATATAGGATCCCATGACAATCTGAGGTTCGTTTTCCTCATAGTATACGCGACCAGCGTCATTTCTTTCGGTGTCAGATTGAGCATCGTACTCTAAATCTGTCACAGCGATAGATTCACTGTCTGACACCGAAGTACAATCGCTCATCATAACATTTGCCGACAGGTGTCAGACAGGTGTCAGACAGAGTGTCTGCGGGCGTCCCTGTTCTGACGTCATCAATAACAGTCGTAGTCCTGTTGGAGGGAAGATTTTTTTTTTCGCGCGCTTTTTACAAAAGTCGTGTTTTTACGGAAGTAAGGCCTGGAAATCAATTATTTTTGGTGGATTAGGTGTTTTGAATTCAACATAATTCGGCAAAAAAAAAATGGGTCTGGACGATTACTTTAATGTGTTGGAGGCGATGTGGAGGCTGGCTGACGAAGTGGATGGCACAGAGGAGGTGAAAGATGCTGCAGAAAACTCTGACAATTTGAACTTCAGTTCGGATTATGGAGATGGAAAGTTGTTGAAAAATTTGAACTTGATCTGAAACAGGTCGAATTATCCGAAGTTTGAATTATACGGGTTTGAATTAGAGAGGGTTTACTGTATCCTAAAATTACTGATAAGTCATCACAATATTTTTTTAAATAAAAGTGCAAATAGAGAATACAGTACCCTCCCGAGTTTCACGCTATGCGAGTTTCGCGATCCTCGAGTTTCGCGCCGAGTCCTAAATTCTTACCATCCCGACTTTCACACATTATATCCCCGAGTTTCGCGCTGCTTTGTACACGTTTTTTTTTTCTTTTTTTCTTTTTTGGTGTGTATTTACCTACATAGTTGTATTTACCTAGTTGTAACATACAGGAAAAGAGCTATGCTCGTACTGTCCCGTCTCCAAATCTACTATTATCCAGCTTGCCTTTGAAGTCCTGAATACTTTTTGCATTAATTGTGTGTGTGTGTGTGTGTGTGTGTGCCTACAGCACCGTTAGGCAGTGACCTCCAGGGGTGGGATGGTAGGCCCTGGAGGTTAACTTGAGGGCTGTGATGGTTGGCCCTTGCCCGTGGTGGCACAGACAGAATTTCTATAGTAACGCCTGTGATTAGAGGCTCATGCCGCCCCCTGTGTCCTCCGATGCACTCGCAATCGAAGGTAGAGTTAATGGGCAGCGTGTGGGTGTTCTTAGGCCACTCAATGGTGCAGAGAAAGATTTTAAGTGGATTTTACAGCCCTCATCAAGGATCGAACTCGGGTCACCGAGAACGCCACTCGGAGACTTCTTCTTCTTCTTGTGACCCTTGCTGCTTAGTATTGCTTTGTAGGTCGTCTGTCAAGCTCGTGCTCGAGCTTGACACATATCTTGACGCTAACCACTCTGCTACCGCCTCCCATAAGAGACGTACGGGACACATCTTCCTACCTTCCTGCTTAGTATAGTATTATAATAGGCTTAGTATAGCTTGTATGTAGTTTTGCTTTGTTTTTTTCCTTTTGTTTGTGTTTTTCTCTACAGGAGCAGCCGGTGTCGCATAAGATAGGTAACACCTCAAAATAAGTAGCACCTTACCTTACACCCCCGCCGTTCCTTACTATTTACCACAAAATACTCCTTTATAAGTGATTAACCATGACGTGTGTGGTACTGTGGTTTCTGGAGGTACTGGAGGAGACAGGAGAGAAGAGAGGAAGGCATTGTGACAGTGTTATTGCCGTATAACACTGTCACACAACCTTCAGCTGACAAGATATATGTCAAGCTCACTCACTCAGACCAAAACAGCATCTGCTGGGTGACTCCCAACTCAAGCTCAATCTCAAGCTTCTCTCTCCCTCCTCTTCTCTACGTAGTGTTGGCCGAAGCCACCACCCCGGGAGGCGGGTCACAAACCCTAGGCTAACACCCAGTACCCATTCACTGCTGGGTGGACAGGGGCTTGGGGCATTTTCAGGATATTTTTTTGGGGAAAAAGTGAGTCTTATAAGCTGTAAAATACGGTAGGTACACAGCCCTCAAGTTAACCTCCAGGGCCTACCATCCCACCCCTGGAGGTCACTGCCTAACGGCACTGTACACACACACACACACACACACACACTGTAGATTTGGAGACGGGACAGTACGAGCATAGCTCTTTTCCTGTATGTTACAACTAGGTAAATACAACTAGGTAAATACACACACACTCCTATACAATTGGATGTGCTGCAGGGACCAACAAGGACGCAGAGGACCCTGAAAGACCTTAAGTAATTATAGGTTAGAGCTATGTAGTTAGAAAGCCCCGTCTCCAAATGATTTACCTCTAAAAAAGTGAAAAATATTGGAAGTGAAAAAAAAAGTAAACAAGGATGGAGGAAATGTCGGCGGAGGGATCAGCTGGGACCAATTTCGATGGCTTCAATACCAAAGAAAAAGACATATTAGGGCTGAAAATGAACCAGAGAAGAGTCATGATGCTAGAAAATGTAGTTCACGAATTAATGGATAAACTACAGAAGATGGAAAAGAAAGTGTACGTTTTGGAAAAAGATAATACTATTTTGAGAAATAGAGTGGATGAATTAAACGGAAAACAAGACGATGAAAAGGTAGTAAAACTGCACGCAGAAATGTATTCAGTACATAAGAAATGGAAAATGACACAAGAAGAAATGAAAGAAAGACATGGAAGATAGGAAAAGAAAAAGACCAAGAAAACTTACGCCAAATAATTGAAGATCAAGAAAATGAAAAGAAAAATCTGACCAAAGAAGTAGTTTAAGTGATAAAACAAAAGGAACATTTAGTAAGAGACACGGTGGACAAAAAGAAATGTGTCATCATTTTTGGTTTGAAGGAAAAAGTGCTGCCCAAGAAAAACATGAGAAGAGGAAGAAAAGAAAGTGTCAAAAGAAATATTTAAAGTAGTAGAAGAAAATATGGAGATAGAAGAAGAAATAGAAGAGATACATAGGTTAGGCAAATATGAGGAAGGAGGGGCCCGCCCCTTAAAAGTTAAGTTTAGGTCACAAAATACAGCACTGGATATATTGTCTAAGGCATGGAAACTGGCAAAGACAGAAGAATATAAGAAAATATGGATAAGAAAAGACATGAATGAGGAAGAAAGAGCCAGTTTGAATGTACTGTTTAAAGAAGCCAAAGAAAAAAACGAATTGAGGACGGAAGAGGAAAAACAGAAATTCTATTGGAGAGTTTTAGACCAAAAACTGAAGAAGTGGTATCTAAAAGAGAAAGAGTAAGAGAAGACAGTTCAAAGGAAAATGAAAAAGGATGGCAGGTATCATACACAAATATAAATGGGCTAGTGTCAACATTAACAGAAGTAAACGATTACCTGAGAGCCAAGAAACCAGACATATTGGGTTTAGTAGAAACGAAGCTGAGTGATTCTGAGGATGTGCCAGTTGGGGAGGGTCAATATAATGTATATTGAGAAACAGAAAATCAGAAAAAGGGAGGTGGTGTAATGATGTTAACAAGGAAGGATGTGGTAGTAGGGAATGTGGAAAAAGGAGAAGGAATGGCAGAGGTGTTGTAGGTAGAGTTGGTGATGAAAAAAGGAAGCATAAGAGACTTAGTACTCGTATACGTTCCACCTAAGACAAATTCCTGGGGGAGAGAGGAGTATGGAGACATGATAAGAGACACAAGCAAATGTTTAAAGAATACGATGGAGAATTGTGAGAACATAATTTTGATGGGAGATTTTAACTGCAAAGAAGTTTGCTGGGAAGAATGGTATACTGAAGGAGGAGAAGACTCATGAGGTGGTACATTGTTGGATTTGGTAATGAATAACATCATGACTCAGTGGATTAAAGAGAACACAAGATTCAGAGGTAGCAAAGAACCATCATGACTAGACCTACTATTGACGAAAGAACTGGAAGTAATTAGTAAAGTAAATTATCAGTGCCCACACTTGGAAAGAGCGACCATGTACTTATTGAAATTGAAATAAATTATAGAAAAAAAGAGGGGAGAAAAGAAGAAAACAAGAAAGGAAGATACAATTATGGAAAAGCAGACTGACGGATTAAGAACATTTTTCGGAGAGACAGACTGGAGTAATTTCCATGCAGCAAGGAGTACCCAGAAAAAATGGGATGAGTTCATCTGAATTTACACCGAAGGAATAAATAATTATGTTCCAAGGATAGTTATCAGAGAAATGAAAAAAAATTAATGGTTTAACAGAAAATGTGAATTAACAAGACTAGAAAGAGAAAAAACATAGAATAGTTGGAGGAAAAAAGGAGGTATCAACCTTTGGGAGAAGTACAAAACAACTAGAAATGAATATGTAAGAATCAGAAGAGAAAAAGAAAGTAACTATGAGAGGAATATAATAGAAAAATGTAAGAACGAACCGAAACTTTTCTATAGATATATTAATGGAAAAATGAAAAACAAGGAAGGAATAGATAAGCTGAAGGTAGAAGGCATAGTGTACGAAGATGCATTACAACAGGCTGAGGTGATGAATAAATGCTTACAGACTATTTAAAAGAGAAAGTGAATTTAAAACGAAAAATATAATAGCAAAAGAAAATATAATGGACGACATAAAAGTAGACGTAATAGAAGTAAAAAGGCTAATGGAAAGTCAAGATGTGAGAAAAGCCCCAGGTCCAGATAGAGTGTCGAACTGGATAATGAAAGAGTGCAGTAACCAACTAGCAGGAAAGTTACATAGTGTAATTGAGAGTTCACTCAAGGAGAGCAGAGTCCCGCTTGATTGGAAAAGAGCAAATATTGTGCCAATTCACAAAGGAGGAGACAAAGAAGAACCACTAAATTACAGGCCAGTATCATTAACAAGTGTAGTGGCAAAAATGTGTGAAAAAATTGTGAAGGACAGATGGTTGAAATATTTGGAAGAGACAAACACACTCGCAGGTGGTCAGTTTGGATTTAGAGGAGGAATGTCATGTACAACGAATTTATTAAGCTTTTACTCGAGAGTGATCGATGTGACACAGGAAAGAGAGGGGTGGGTCGATTGCATATACTTGGACCTAAAGAAGGCATTTGACAAGGTACCTCATAAGAGACTGCTCTGGAAGCTAGAACATGTAGGAGGATTGAAGGGTGGTTTGCTGAAGTGGATGGAAGACTTTTTGAGCAACAGAGAGATGAGAACTCAGAATGGAGTTCAGAAAGATCAGAAGTCAGAATGGTGCAGTGTGATAAGTGGAGTTCCTCAAGGATCAGTACTGGCCCCAGTGATGTTCTTGGTCTATGTAAATGATATGACAGAAGGAGTAACAGTTATATGAGTTTATTCGCTGAGGATGCTAAATTACTAAGAAAAGTAGAAAGTAAAGAGGACTGTGAGGATTTACAAAAGGATCTAGATAAGATTTTCAGATGGAGTCAACTATGGGAAATGTAGTTTAATGCTAAAAAGTGTAAAGTGATGGAAGTGGGCAATAGCAAAAAGAGACAGAGAGGAAAGTATTCGATGGGAAATGAATGGATAATCAAAACAAAGGTCGAAAAAGATCTGGGAGTATGGATTACAGACAATTTGTCACCTGAGAAGCATATAAACAAGATCACATGAGATACATATCAGTTGCTGAGGAAAATAAGAATGGCATTCAAATATCTGGATGAAGAGATGATTAAGAAATTGATAACATCTTTGATTCGACCAAGGTTGGAATATGCGGCAGTGATTTGGTCACCACATAAAAAGAAGGATATAAGGAAGATTGAGAGAATACAAAGAGCAGCCACAAAAATGGCTCCAAGCCTGAGAGATTTACCATATGAAGAAAGACTTTCAAGACTAAAACTCCCAACTCTTGAGAAAAGAAGAGAAAGGGGAGATTTTATAGCAGTGTATAGAGCATCAATGGGTCTGGAAAAAATTGACAGAGAAGATCTGTTTGTGTGGGACGATAGAAGTGCAAGAGGTCATGAGAAGAAATTGAAAAGGACAACATGCAAGAGATATAAAAAAATACAGCTTCCCGTATAGAAGTATAAGATATGATAAGATTTTCATCCTATCTAGACACTTTGCAAGTACCAACTACAAGGTTATTGACTATACAAAGCGCCGCCACGTCAGCACGAACTAGGCGGACTCGAACCGCTGACCGAATGCACAGGGACGCTGCACATTGCGAGCTCACGTCTCTACCAACCTTGCCACCCTGACGGGCTGTATAGAAGCATAGAAGCCTGGAATAACCTTGATGCAAAAGTGATTAATGCAAAAAGTATTCAGGACTTCAAAGGCAAGCTAGATAATAGTAGATTTGGAGACGGGACAGCACGAGCATAGCTCTTTTCCTGTATGTTACAACTAGGTAAATACAACTACACTACCCTCCCGAGTTTCACGCTATGCGAGTTTCGCGATCCTCGAGTTTCGCGCCGACTCCTAAATTCTTATCATCCCGACTTTCGCGCATTATATCCCCGAGTTTAATTTTGTTTTTTTGTTGGTGTGTGTGTGTGTGTGCCTACAGCGCCGTTAGGCAGTGACCTCCAGGAGTGGGATGGTAGGCCCTGGAGGTTAACTTGAGGGTTGTGATGGTTGGCCCTTGCCCGTGGTGGCGCAGACAGAATTTCTATAGTGACGCCTGTGATTAGAGGCTCATGCCGCCCCCTGTGGCCTCCGATGCATTCACAATTGAAGGTAGAGTTAATGGGCAGCGTGTGGGTGTTCTTAGGCCACTCAACGGTGCAGAGAAAGATTTTAAGTGGATTTTACAGCCCTCATCAAGGATCGAACTCGGATCACCGAGAACGCCACTCGGAGACTTCTTCTTCTTGTGACCCTTGCTGCTTAGTATCACTTTGTAGGTCGTCTGTCAAGCTCGTGCTCGAGCTTGACATATATCTTGACGCTAACCACTCTGCTACCGCCTCCCATAAGAGACGTACGGGACACGTCTTCCTTCCTTCCTGCTTAGTATAGTATTATAATAGGCTTAGTATAGCTTGTAGTTTTGCTTAGTTTTTTTCCATTTGTTTGTGTTTTTCTCTACAGGAGCAGCCGGTGTCGCATAAGATAGGTAACACCTCAAAATAAGTAGCACCTTACCGTACACCCCCGCCGTTCCTTACTATTTACCACATAATACTCCTTTATAAGTGATTAACCATGACGTGTGTGGTACTGTGGTTTCTGGAGGTACTGGAGGAGACAGGAGAGAAGAGAGGAAGGCATTGTGACAGTGTTATTGCCATATAACACTGTCATACAACCATCAGCTGACAAGATATGTGTCAAGCTCACTCACTCAGACCAAAACAGCATCCGATGGGTGACTCCCAACTCGAGTTCAATCTGAAGCTCCTCTCCTCCCTCCTCTTCTCTACGTAGTGTTGGCCGAAGCCACCACCCCGGGAGGCGGGTCACAAACCCTAGGCTAACACCCAGTACCCATTCACTGCTGGGTGGACAGGGGCTTGGGGCATTTTCAGGATATTTTTTTTGGGAAAAAGTGAGTCTTATAAGCTGTAAAATATGGTAGGTACACAGCCCTCAAGTTAACCTCCAGGGCCTACCACCCCACCCCTGGAGGTCACTGCCTAACGGCGCTGTAGACACACACACACACACACACACCAAAAAAACACCGGACTAAATAAGCATTTTTACAGTGTTTTTAATACCCGAGTTTCGCGATCCGCGAGTTTCGCGCTATGCCTCCGGAAGAGAGCAAGCGTGAAACTCGGGAGGGTAGTGTAGGTAAATACACACAAAAAAAAAATCACCGGACTAAATAAGGATTTTTACAGTGTTTCCAATACTCGAGTTTCGCGCTATGCCTCCGGAAGAAAGCAAGCGTGAAACTCGGGAGGGTACTGTAATGTGAAAAATTGAAAATCATGTACAGGGAGGTCCCGTTATACGAGCATTCGATATACGAGAATCCGATGATACGATATGTGTAAATTAGGGTCTATTTTCAATATACGAGATCGAAAATCCAATGTTACGACATTCAAACTGGGATGAGTAAAATTACCAAGTTATTTACTAAAGTAAATTACAAGTTATTTACTAAAGTAAATTACAAGTTATTTACTAAAGTAAATTACAAGTTATTTACTAAAATTATAAACATTTACTGACTACATATATGATTTTACCAAAGGTTGTACGATAATTAATCAATCTGAAAATAACGTGCAGACTGGCCAACGACTGCTCGAGACTGGTATTAGCAGAGGTAGGAAGTCTCCAGGCTCGCTTATTATTGTTTGGTATGCTATGAAATATCATTTCTCTAGGTGAATGTAGACATATGATTGCATTTGGATGAATATCATTCATATATATGAGTAAAGAGATGAAATACAAGCAAGGGACTCGTCCACGTCTGGCAGCACGGCCTTTGGCAGCAGCAGCAGCAGCATGAGCCGGCCCATGAAGCCCGTGAGGTGGATATCAACACCATTAGACCATAGATGTCTTTGGTAATATTTAGTAGGGGAGCGAGAACCCCTTGAGGAATCCTATGATCCCTGGTGATATCCTATGGTGCTGTCACAGGCGTGGGAGCTGACTGTCTTCAGGAAGGCACAGGTGAGGCGAATGACGGCGGGTTTTTACTCAAAAGTTTTGAGTGGCGGCGCCGCTGGAGCCGCCACCTCCTCCGCCACAGTAGGTTTGGGCAGGATTAAACGTCTTATTACTCGTTATTATACAACTTATTGATTATGGTGTGATGTTATATACACGTGTCATTATCTATATCAATGTAGCACCGTGTTTCACCTTAAATAAGGGTGATTTAAAGATGTTATGATGAGGCGCGACTGGCGGGGCAGTGATGGAGAAAAATTCTTGCCGCGGGGCCGCCCCATGACACGAATATTCACTATTTCAACCCACATACACACCTTCTACCACCAAAACACTAGCAACACAGGCTCCTTTATATATATCTTACTATCTGATACATTAAAACTCCTTAAAATGCAAGCATTCCAAATAAAACGAGAATTAGTTTGGGATGACGGGGACAAGGCGGAGAGAGGCAGTCTGGCATGCCATTCTTGCCCGGAAATATGTCTCGCTGACTTGTGATTGGTCGAGAAGTTTTAAAAACAGTTTATCATTGGCTGGTGACTGATGATGAGCTTGATGACATCTTTTATGTTTTATGTTTAATTAATGTGCAGTTATGTTATTTTGTGTGCTATTTTCTCTTTCAGAATGGTTTTTCTACAGAACAGGTAGTACAGTGTAGGTAATATAGACGCTGTGTGTTTGTTGTGTTTGCTATAGTTTATTTTAGCTTTAAAAACATAGTTTTTTTTTTTTTTTTTTTAATTGATGGGGTCCTGGAACCAAACCTATATTTTACCATTAGTTATGTGTTTCGTTATACGAGATTTCGCTTTACGAGTATGCCAGGTGGAACCTAACTGCTCGTATCTTCGGGACCTCCCTGTATTCAAAATATAATGTACGTAACCAATATTACCATGAAATAAGTGCCACATCAAAATAATATACATAAAGGTGTATTGCACTAAAAAATTATGAAATTTAGTGAAAACTAACCTCAGACAACGGTACATTGCCAAAAACAGCTCCCCTCCTGAATATTGTCATGTGAAAATAAACTCTACGGTCGCAGCACAATTACTTTCAATTACGCCCCACCCAAACCTCCGAGTGGGCACTGCTTCAAAAATATAGGCCTGAGAGTACTATTTTATGTTCTACTTTCATTATATGATGTTTCAATACCATTATGCAAAAAATAAAATAGAAAATTGGCCGACGTCAGCATGTATCCGAGTTATACATTTAGCTGACGCTGTGTGGGTTAACCTGTTTATGGATAGAGTGATCAGAGAAATGAAAGCTAAGATAGGAAACGTTGGTGTAGATAATGACAAAATGGAAGCTCAATACCATACTGTTTGCAGATGTACAATTAGCAGAGGGCAAAAGATTAATAATAAATTTGTAATTAATTCAATAATGTTTGTGTGAGGATAAACCTGAAAGTTTATGTGGGAAGAGAGTTGAGAGTCAGAAGCAATGTAAAATAAATAATGTTGAATGAACAGATAATGTTAGTAAATTAATTTAGGTAACAGCTCTAACTTGATAGAGAATATGAGAGCCCTACAAGGAAGAAAAAGAGTGAGAAGTGGCCAGGGCGAGGATGTAAAACATCAGCAAGCACCGTAAATGTCATGAAACGTCAAGTGGATGCCCATCCTCAAATAAGAGCAAGAAAATTATTACGATATGACATTTACATCCTCGCTGTGGCCACTTCTTTATGTTATGGTGTTGCCACCCTGCCACCCTTCACGAAACTCTCCACCACTTCATCACACATTTCCTCGTAACACCCACAATCCTTGATATTTCTTCCTCTGGCCTCTCTGCCTTGTGTAGGGTCACAATAAATTTAATTTGCTCCTTTGTTAGGTCTTTCTTGTCACCCATTATGAAAATAATGATAGTTATACCAACGCGCGTCTGTTCAAATTACTCGCGGGGAGTGAGGCGATCCTTTTCAAAATGCTTCGTCTATACTTGACAAGTGGCATCTGAACATTCCTCAACGGTCTTGATAGACTGCCCGTGCTTTAAACAAGCTGCCATATGTAGGATATCTCTCTCAGAAGTTACTAGGCTGCTATAGAGTACATTTTCAGAATTCCCTTATGGGAGCGTCTGTTATGATGTGGCGAACAATATTTTGGCGCGCTGGGTAACTATATCGACATAAAGGCATGTGTTTTAAGGTATAAGAGGTCCATCACTAAATAACAATACAAAAAAAATCAATGATCGTTTCTCATGTTAACTAACCCTCAAGGGATGAAGAATTTTTATATCCACATTAAAACTTTACCAAAAAAAATTCAAGGAAGTTCATATATTTCTCTTAAAAAAAATTATCATGATTATTAAATAATTGGTCTAGAAAAACCTCATAGCAGAACAAACAAAAGATTTGAAACGAAAGACAAAGAAAAGTGAAGAGAAAATCAAAATGCAAAATATGCGGGCAGTGTAAGGGAGGGTAAAGTGAGAGGCAGAGCATAGACCTTGCAAGCACCACTGCACAGACCTTGCAAGCACCACTGCACAGACCTTGCAAGCACCACTGCACAGACCTTGCAAGCACCACTGCACAGACCTTGCAAGCACCACTGCACAGACCTTGCAAGCACCACTGCACAGACCTTGCAAGCACCACTGCACAGACCTTACAAGCACCACTGCACAGACCTTGCAAGCACCACTGCACAGACCTTGCAAGCACCACTGCACAGACCTTGCAAGCACCACTGCACAGACCTTGCAAGCACCACTGCACAGACCTTGCAAGCACCACTGCACAGACCTTGCAAGCACCACTGCACAGACCTTGCCAACACCACTGCACAGACCTTACAAGCACCACTGCACAGACCTTGCAAGCACCACTGCACAGGACCTTGCAAGCACCACTGCACAGACCTTGCAAGCACCCACTGCACAGACCTTGCAAGCACCACTGCACAGACCTTGCAAGCACCACTGCACAGACCTTGCCAACACCACTGCACAGACCTTGCCAACACCACTGCACAGACCTTGCAAGCACCACTGCACAGACCTTGCAAGCACCACTGCACAGACCTTGCAAGCACCACTGCACAGACCTTGCAAGCACCACTGCACAGACCTTGCAAGCACCACTGGATAGACCTTTCAAGCACCACTGCACAGACCTTGCAAGCACCACTGCACAGACCTTGCAAGCACCACTGCACAGACCTTGCAAGCACCACTGCACAGACCTTGCAAGCACCACTAGATAGACCTTGCAAGCACCACTGGATAGACCTTTCAAGCACCACTGGATAGACCTTTCAAGCACCACTGGATAGACATTGCAAGCACCACTGGATAGACCATGCAAGCACCACTGGATAGACCTTGCAAACATCACTGGATAGGCCTTTCAAGCACCACTGCACAGACCTTGCAAGCACCACTAGATAGACCTTTCAAGCACCACTGGATAACCTTTCAAGCACCACTACACAGACCTTGCAAGCACCACTGGATAACCTTTCAAGCACCACTGCACAGACCTTGCAAGCACCACTGGATAGACCTTGCAAGCACCACTGGATAACTTTCAAGTACCACTGCACAGACCTTGCAAGCACCATTGGATAGACCTTGCAAGCACCACTGCACAGACCTTGCAAGCACCACTGGATAGACATTTCAAGCACCACTGGATAGACCTTTCAAGCACCACTGGATAGACCTTGCAAGCACCACTGCACAGACCTTGCAAGCACCACTGCACAGACCTTGCAAGCACCACTGCACAGACCTTGCAAGCACCACTGCACAGACCTTGCAAGCACCACTGGATAGACCTTGCAAGCACCACTGCACAGACCTTGCAAGCACCACTGCACAGACCTTGCAAGCACCACTGCACAAACCTTGCAAGCACCACTGGATAGACCTTGCAAGCACCACTAGATAGACCTTGCAAGCACCACTGGATAGACCTTTCAAGCACCACTGGATAGACCTTGCAAGCACCACTGGATAGACCTTGCAAGCACCACTGGATAGACCTTGCAAACACCACTGGATAGACCTTTTAAGCACCACTGCACAGACCTTGCAAGCACCACTGGATAGACCTTTCAAGCACCACTGGATAGACCTTTCAAGCACCACTGCACAGACCTTGCAAGCACCACTGGATAGACCTTTCAAGCACCACTGCACAGACCTTGCAAGCACCACTGGATAGACCTTGCAAGCACCACTGGATAGACCTTTCAAGTACTTTTGCACAGACCTTGCAAGCACCACTGGATAGACCTTGCAAGCACCACTGCACAGACCTTGCAAGCACCACTGGATAGACCTTTCAAGCACCACTGGATAGACCTTTCAAGCACCACTGGATAGACCTTTCAAGCACCACTGGATAGACCTTTCAAGCACCACTGCACAGACCTTGCAAGGACCACTGGATAGACCTTTCAAGCACCACTGGATAGACCTTTCAAGCACCACTGGATAGACCTTTCAAGCACCACTGCACAGACCTTGCAAGCACCACTGGATAGACCTTTCAAGCACCACTGGATAGACCTTGCAAGCACCACTGGATAGACCTTTCAAGCACCACTGGATAGACCTTGCAAGCACCACTGGATAACCTTTCAAGCACCACTGGATAGACCTTGCAAGCACCACTGCACAGACCTTGCAAGCACCACTGCACAGACCTTGCAAGCACCACTGCACAGACCTTGCAAGCACCACTGCACAGATCTTGCAAGCACCACTGGATAGACCTTGCAAGCACCACTGCACAGACCTTGCAAGCACCACTGCACAGACCTTGCAAGCACCACTGCACAGACCTTGCAAGCACCACTGGATAGGCCTTGCAAGCACCACTAGATAGACCTTGCAAGCACCACTGGATAGCCCTTTCAAGCACCACTGGATAGACCTTGCAAGCACCACTGGATAGACCTTGCAAGCACCACTGGATAGACCTTGCAAACACCACTGGATAGGCCTTTCAAGCACCACTGGATAGACTTTGCAAGCACCACTGGATAGACCTTTCAAGCACTACTGGATAGACCTTGCAAGCACCACTGGATAGGCCTTGCAAGCACCACTGGATAGACCTTGCAAGCACCACTGGATAGACCTTTCAATCACCACTGGATAGACCTTGCAAGCACCACTGGATAGACCTTGCAAGCACCACTGGATAGACCTTGCAAGCACCACTGGATAGACCTTTCAAGCACCACTAGATAGACCTTGCAAGCACCACTGGATAGACCTTGCAAGCACCACTGGATAGACCTTGTAAGCAGCACTGGATAGACCTTGCAAGCACCACTGCACAGACCTTGCAAGCACCACTGGATAGACCTTGCAAGCCCCACTGCACACACCTTGCAAGCACCACTGCACAGACCTTGCAAGCACCACTGGATAGACCTTGCAAGCACCACTGCACAGACCTTGCAAGCACCACTGGATAGACCTTGCAAGCACCACTGGATAGACCTTGCAAGCACCACTGGATAGACCTTGCAAGCACCACTGCACAGACCTTGCAAGCACCACTGGATAGACCTTGCAAGCACCACTGGATAGACCTTGCAAGCACCACTGGATAGACCTTACAAGCACCACGGCACAGACCTTGCAAGCACCACAGCACAGACCTTGCCAGCACCACTGCACAGACCTTGCAAGCAGCACTGCACAGACCTTGCAAGCAGCACTGCACAGACCTTGCAAGCAGCACTGCACAGACCTTGCAAGCAGCACTGCACAGACCTTGCAAGCAGCACTGCACAGACCTTGCAAGCAGCACTGCACATACCTTGCAAGCACCACTGGATAGACCTTGCAAGTACCACTGCACAGACCTTGCAAGCACCACTGCACAGACCTTGCAAGCACCACTGCACAGACCTTGCAAGCACCACTGCACAGACCTTGCAAGCACCACTGGATAGACCTTGCAAGCACCACTGCACAGACCTTGCAAGCACCACTGCACAGACCTTGCAAGCACCACTGGATAGACCTTGCAAGCATCACTGCACAGACCTTGCAAGCACCACTGCACAGACCTTGCAAGCACCACTGCACAGACCTTGCAAGCACCACTGGATAGACCTTGCAAGCACCACTGCACAGACCTTGCAAGCACCACTGCACAGACATTGCAAGCACCACTGGATAGACCTTGCAAGCACCACTGCACAGACCTTGCAAGCACCACTGGATAGACCTTGCAAGCACCACTGCACAGACCTTGCAAGCACCACTGGATAGACCTTGCAAGCACCAGTGCACAACCTTGCAAGCACCAGTGCACAGACCTTGCAAGCACCACTGGATAGACCTTGCAAGCACCACTGCACAGACCTTGCAAGCACCACTGCACAGACCTTGCAAGCACCACTGCACAGACCTTGCAAGCACCACTGGATAGACCTTTCAAGCACCACTGGATAGACCTTGCAAGCACCACTGGGTCTGGTTTGTACACATCATAGCAAAGGAATGAATAAGTCATTTAATTGAAATTAATCATAAAAAGAAAAGAAAAATATTGTGTTTTACCATATCAAGCAAAAGTTCCACCTTAAGTTTCAACAAATTGTTTTCTTCTGACAGGGACTGGTTTTGCTGATGGAGGCGAGCCACTTCACGACTGCTGACACGCCCCCTTGATCCACCTTCTGTAGGAAATAAATATACTATTCAGAGAAAATCACCATATAAGTTGCACTGTAAGATATGAAGAAATATTACTGAGGTTCATTCAACAGTTCATGCATGATGAATTATATATATAACTAACCTGCAACCCACTCCCCATTTTCAAAAGTAGCATTTTGTCCACCAATATTCAATTTTATTTTGCTAAAATCGTGAGCTAAATCTTGGCCAGACTTGTCTGATTCTCTTTTAAACTTGATAGAGATAAAGATCTTCTTGGAGGAGACTTTCCAGGTGAGAAGCTGCGACCAAAGATATTTAGGGGCATAGTTGCTTGCTCCCTTGAGGAGGCTTAGCTGGAGGGTTATTTGATCACTTTTTTAAATATCTGCAGTATGCTTGAAGGATCTCTTTCTTTGCTGGAAGACAGATTCCAGCATCCTGGAAGGACAATATGAATAAAAAATATTGCATCTATTTAAGAATGTAAGGAGACTACAAAAGGCCTACATTAGACAGCTTCTGCTTCTGTAGTCTCTCGTTCTCATATTTATGAATTTGTTTAACCTTATAGCTCCTCACAAAGCTCACTTTTGTATTCACCTCACTGCTAACCTTGTTCCGCTCATCCATCACAAAATCAGAGAACCAGTTCCTGCCTATTTCTTTCATACAATCTCAATTTTTTTTATTTGAACCCATTGCTACATATACAACTCTACTTACATCTTATATTGTTGTAACCTTTCATCCATTTGAAAACCTTGATCAGGTTGCCTCTTAAGGAAAGCATATTGAGGTGTTTTAACTTGTTTCTATCTCATACAGTAAATGTCCTAACTGCTGAACCAATGTAGTCAGTCAACCTTTTCCGTACTGCCTCTAGCAAATCTTTATGCATTTTATAATAGAGACCAAATTTGCACTGCATTATCTAAATTTGGTCTCTAGTGATAAATTATGCTTTAAGGATATCTCTGTACTTGTGTTATATTATACTACATGCCTGTAGACTTCAGTGGCGGCAAATTTCGGACAGCCAGGCAATATTTCGGACACCTAGGGATTTACTTTTTTTATTTTTATTGCCCATTTCTGTGGCGAGTGAGAAGTTTAACAACAGACCGAATACAAAAATATTCTTTCTTCTATCCCTCCAATTGAAAGCACTCAATATAGGGCACTGAAATACTTTGCAGTCAGGTGATTTTCATATAGTACTGCAGATATGTGAATACATTGTGATTTTAATAATAGAAGCATGAAACTTGGTACACAGTTAGGGCATGCCTATGGAAAGATATTTGGCTATAGGGCCATCGGCGATTTGCCCTGTAACGCAATTGGCGGCCATTTTCCAAGATGGCCGCCATCAGCCGTTATAGCCCCTCTGAAATGTTAGCTAAACTCTATTGTAGTGATAGTAGAACTGATTTATTGGTTATGTACATCTTAACAATAGTTTATATAAGTCTAGTATGGTAGATAATTCCTAATATAGTCTTTCTAGGAAATCAGTCGGTGCAAAGTCCACTGCAGACACAAAGTGCAGTGCACTGCAGAGCAGCGTTCCAACAATTGCAGTGTCCTCTGCAGCCCTTCTTGCAACCACAACGTATGAGTTCCCTACAAGCTTTCGTGGCTTCTGGTAGGGTTGTCCAGCATATTTCGTAGCCATCCTGGACCTTGTTCCACCCCCATTCACTTGGAGATGGAAGCTCTGGAGCTGCGATCATCCTCTGTGCCCAGCAGTGACCAGCCTGGTAGGCAGCCCTCTTGATGTGCTGGATGAGTGCAGCCTGTGTAGGAGGGAGACCATCTATTGCTCTGCCTTTCTGGGTGAACAGTTCCTTCCTTGCCTTGTTGACACACTCCTGACTACTGGTACGATCATATAACAGGACCACAAATCGTTCCAGTGGCCCCAGCCATTCTTCTATTGACTGTGGGCTTGGTCTAGCAGCCAAGGCACAGAATGCTGGGGTGACATTTCCATATGTGTTCCATGTGGCCCATGCTGTCCTCTTGCCCCTGCCTCCAAAACAGGACACCGTGTCGCACCGTGGCCCAGCTCATACAGATTGTCCACAAGTCGCGCTTTCAGTGTTTGTGTGAATCATCCGCCTAGGTAGATAGGCAAAGGTGTTTCCCGTTCGCTGTGCCTGGTGTACTTGAGTCGATTCCCCGATGCCTTACAAACTGTTGTGCATCAGTAGCTGCGAAATGGTGAGAACTGGTTTGGCACCAGGGCATGGGTCAGGAACTACGGAGGCTAACGGAGGAGGGTGAGCCGTGAGTGTCTGTGTCCAAATGTAAAATACGACCCTGAGCTGCTGCCACTGGCGGGAGGCAGCAGAAAGTGTCAATAGTCTCAGAGATGTTCCTGCACCAGGGGCAGTGGGAGTCAGGGGACTGACGGAGGCAGTGCAGGTGACCGTGAGTGTCGTGTGCCCAAATGTAAACAATACGACCGCTGAGTATGCTGCCACCTGGCGGGAGGCGCGGACACTGACCAGGGGTGACAGGAGACGCTCGGACCGCCGGACAACTTTGTCAATTTACGAACAGGACCAGGCATTTCAACGTATATAAAAAAAATTTAAAAATTGTCCGGGACTCGTATCCCCGGACCTCGGATTTTGTCCGGCAAATCCGATATCCGGGAAATGGAAGTCCGGGAAATCGAGGTTTGTGTGTATATAATCGGCACTGTGACACTAGTACGCTGTTCCTAACGGCAGGAGAAATTCACCCAAAATAGACTCCAGAGCTAACACAAATAGAGACACGAAAGAACAGCACCTCTCATTACAAGGTCCTGACACGCACTGAGGACTACTGGGAGGGACAGACTCCTATCTCCACGCACCACGTGACAGTCAAGCAGCGACGGCATGTTGGGTAAAAAATAACCAGGGATAGGGTTCCTGGGTTAAGCGGTGCCAATAAGGCGGCTTCCTTGTTTGAGAATAGGCGGTAGGAGCAGTTTGCCTTAATCACAGGCGCCCCAGCGGATAAGGCGCTCTAGCTCGCTTTCAGCATCCGCCCTCGGGTACAGTTGCGGCCTTTTTACCGGCACTCTCCCTCATACAGTTTCCCCGTAGAGGTCTGAGGCAGGGAGAGGCTGGCAGGGTACAGGGATGAGTATGGAGGGGTCGAGGTGGTACAAAGGCCTCTACTCTCTACTCAGTACACTCCAAGCCGTCATTGTTGTGTGTGAGGCAGGCACGCACGCACGCACGCACGCACATGCCAGGCCCAACATCTCCCTTTTTCCTGCTGCTGTCCAATGATGAAGAGACAGAGTAAGGTTTATGCGATATACATATATGTTACCTGCTGAAAATTGATCTGTAACTTATGTGTGGTAAGACTGTTTTGGCAATCAGCAGAGAAACCTTTAAAACCCTGGATACATTTATTGAAAGTCACACCTGCACTGCCAACCCAACAACTGCTGGGGCCATTACTCCCTCACAGAACACAAGGGCACGGCTGCCACCACACACGTAACACACTACCATTGCCACACAGGACACACTCCCACAGGCACGGGTACAACCACATTTGTCCACACAATACACCACCTCAAAAGTGGATCTTCATGTGCTGGGCAATATCAGTCTTTGTCTTGAAACACTTGCTACAAGTATCACACTTGAACTCCCTCAAGCCAGTGTGTCTAAAGGTGTGTTTGTTGAGGTCTGAATTGGTATAAAACCTTTTCCCACACTCTAGACACTCATGATTCTTAACACCACTGTGTATCAGGGTGTGTTTGGTGAGGTCACTCTTTGTAGTAGATCTCTTCCCACACTCTAAACATTCATAATTCTTAACACCACTGTGTGTCAGGGTGTGTTTGGTGAGCCCACTCTTTGTAGTAAATCTTTTCCTACACTCTAGACACACATAATCTTTAACACCACTGTGTGTCAGGGTGTGTGTGGTGAGGTCACCCTTTCTAGTAAGTCTTTTCCCACACTCCAGACATTCATAATTTTTGAAACCACTGTGTGTCAGGCTGTGTCTGGTGAGGTGAGACTTTTGAGTAAATCTTTTCCCACACTCCAGACATTCATAATTCTTAACACCCCTGTGCGTCAAGGAATGTTTCTTAAGCCAACTCTTGTATTGAAATGTTTTGTCACACTGCTGGCACTTCAGCTCACTGTCTGCCTTGTGGCCTGAGCTGCCTGCCTCCAGGTGATTCTTGCCATCACACCTGTGCCTCCCCACCCCTGAGGCAGACTGATCCTGCTGCTCCCGGCCACTCATGCTGCTGCCTGGCCCCACAGCCTCCACCGCAGCAATACTCTCGCCAGCACCACCAGGACAGCCGGTCTGGCAGGAACCCTCGGGGATGACAGAGCAAGCCGGGTCAGTGTTGGGCGGAGCAGCCGGCTTGGACTGTGACCTCAGCACCTGCAACAGTGGTGACAGTCAGGACACAAAGAACCACACGCTGCGCTGACACTCTGCTCCTGCCTGCTAGGCCCACACCCTGCTTCCTGCCTCACTCACACCACACTTGGCAAGGTCAAGAACCTTGGAGCAGAGTGGAGGAAAAGATACTTCAGTGTGAGATGTGTCCCCAGGTGGAACTTTCTGCTTGGTTCTTTGGTGGTGCAAACTGATGTCACCTTATACAAGAGTGGTCTTGCAACACTGTGGAGTCAAGACATGTTGAACTACCACATGCATGTGCATGCAGTACTCATGAGTGCGTGTGTGTGTGGTGCCAGTTTTCCATTGCCTCCGCCTTGGTTTATAATGCTGGCTGCCTCCCTTCCTTTCATCACTATCTAAATTGTGTTAATTCCATCATGTTTTGGGGATTTTTTACACCATTATAACAATTCTTCATCTTGCCAGTATACAGTACCCTCCCGAGTTTCACGCTATCCGAGTTTCGCGATCCTCGAGTTTCGCACTGAGTCCTAAATTCTTACCATCCTGACTTTTGCGCATTATCTCCCCGAGTTTCGCGCTGCTTCATACACTTTTTTTTTTTGTGTGCCTATAGCGCCATTAGGCAGTGACCTCCAGGGGTGGGATGGTAGGCCCTGTACTTGAGGGCTGTGATGGTTGGCCCGCCCTCGCCCGTGGTGGCGCAGGCAGGATTTTTATAAAATTTAATGGGCAGCATTAGAAGCGAAATTGTATTAGCTTTCCATTGATATATTTAGTTTTCTGATAAATGAATTAGCGCCATTCATAAATTAGCGTTAACTAAATAAATATCATCATCAATTGGGGTATAAGCAAGCGCGCCACCCTCAGTACTCACTGTGTGAGCGACTGAGCGAGGCTCTCTCCGCCGGCCTCCGCTCCCTCACACCAGTCACCGTTTCTCTCACGCACACAGTAGCTGCATCTCATTATTATTACTATGTTTGCAGTGCTTAAGCTGTGTATTAAACTGCAGTGCGAATTGACTAGTTTTTAAGAATTATAGACATGGGTAGAGTGATTATAATATATATTTTTCAAGCTCACAAGGTAATGGTATACATCACTGTGGCGTAATAAATCTGGAAGATCGCCACCAAGCAGTCATGATGTCCTTTCATTTGTGCCGCGGTATGTTACCGTAAATGGCGGCGTACAAGTAGACTCTTTGAGCCTGTAAAAATCTCTCCATAACTAGGGGTCGACTTATAAGGCAAGGGTATAATGCGAACCTTTACCACCGAGTGGCAAACAAGTGGATCAGCACTACTAACAATCGCTGTACACCACTTATCGTAACTCCAGTCAGACAACTACAATATGCGCCACTACCAGAGCAAAAGCGATAACTGGAGAAGATGTTTAGCGGCAGTTCCACCCCCAGCTGTTTCCAACAGCTGATACACAGAGTGTAAACACTGGCCAATGCAAATGGCGGAGGGTGAGTGCAGTCCAGTCATAGGCACTACCGTGTTTTACTATAGTAATATACAGTATGTAGTGGTACTATCAGGGGACTATGGTGTTTTCCAAGTGAAAACAAGAGGCAGACCTATAGTAAAGATTCATATCTTCATATAAGTGGTGTGGTGTTATGTGTTTTTGCGACAGGTTACCGTATACCATATCGTAGCCTATCCACATTCAAGCTTTGGCTTACCAGTAGCCTACCGTATTTTTGGGGCCGACTTATACGGCAAGTATAGGCCTAACCCGTAATCTGGAGCTAATAATCTTGGGGTCGACTTGTACGCCAGGTCGACTTATACGCCGCCATTTATGGTATATGGATCTATATTCCCTATTTCCTTACATTTTTCAATGTAACGAGGAATAGATCCAGAGTCCAACATCTGGAGGACATAGTCTGACAGATGAACACCATCAATCACTTTCCCAGCCCTCAAAAAAGAGATTAGTAAGCGTGAGTGTACCGCATTTACAGGGGAAGTAATGTCCTTTGTTTACATCACCACACGGCCACTGTCGGCCAGCCATGTGCTCGGGCTGGAGCTTAGTGATGTCAGTGCATACTATCTATAGGTCCTCTCCTCTAGTGCTGGCCGAAGCCACCACCCCGGGAGGCGGGCCACAAACTCTATGCTAACACCCGGTACCCATTCACTGCTGGGTGGACAGGGGCTCGGGTTTTTTTAAGGAAACAGCCCATCTATTTCCGCTCCGCCCGGGGATCCATAGCAGACGATAGATGGCGCTATTGACGGCGGCAATCTGCCGAGCCTCAGACGTGGAACAAACATCACACCGTGAGGCCAGATAGTTTATTTGAATGTCTTATGGTATTTGAAATACTTGTAACAGGTAAGTACTGAGGTACTGAGTACTGAGGTACTGAGTACTGAGGAAGTACTACAACATTCGTCTTGGAAGACCAATAGTATTTTTCAGGGTATTTTTTGGGGGAAAACGTGAGTCTTATATAATATGGTACTACGCCTCGCACAGGACTAAATAAGCATTTTTACAGTGTATTCAATACCCGAGTTTTGCGATCCTCGAGTTTAGCGCTATGCCTTGTGAAGAAAGTAAGCGTGAAATTCGGGAGGGTACTGTACACTAGGGTCCCGCATAAAACGTGTTCGCATAGAGCGTTTCCTCTATAAAACGAACGACCTAAAATATTAAAATTTATAAATGAATGAATTATTATTATTTTTTTTTTAAATAAATAAAATTCCAAAATGTTTGTTAGGAACGAATGTGATCATATAGAACGATTCCGCCATCAAAGTAGGGCAAATCCGAGCAGTTTTCATATAAAGCGCCGAAATATAGTACAGAACGAAGGCTGTGTGTCTTCATGCCTGGCATGGAGTGAGGAGGGGCACGGCGGCGGCGTGTCGCCACGGAGATGGGGTGATGGTGGCATGAGGTGGGGAACGGCGGTAGCGACCACGCAGTTCTCGTCCATTATTACCAAAAAAAACATTCATGTGAAGGATATATGTTGTGATCCATTCACAATATTGTCAGTTATCGTAATTTATTGATGGCTTTCATTCGAGGGTACA
>JACEEZ010002886.1:0-16741 GCA_016584305.1 Chionoecetes opilio | reverse complement strand
GGGACATTCAGGGTGAGGAGTTTGAGAGCATAGCACACAGGTGGGAGTGGAAGCGCGACACTGCAGCAGAAAGTGTTCAATAGTCTCAGAGACGTTCCTGCACCAGGGGCAGTGGGGGTCAGGGGACTGACGGAGGCGGTGCAGGTGAACCGTGAGTGTTTCTTGTGCCCAAATGTAAACAATACGACTGCTGACCAGGCTGCCACCTGGCGGGAGGCGCGGACACTGACCAGGGGTGACAGGAGATGCTTGGACCGCCGGACAACTTTGTCGATTTACGGACTGGACCAGGCATTTGTCCGGGACTCTGACATATCCCCGGATCTCAAATTTTGTCCGGCAAATCCGATATCCGGGATATGGAGGTCCGGGAAAACGAGGGTTGTGTGTATATTGTGATCCATTCACGATATTGTCAGTTATCGTAATTTATTGATGGCTTTCATTCGAGGGTACACTTTCGTTGTTGTGGGTTTGTTTACAAGTTATCAGCTGTAAGCGTGCGAGCTCCGACCGATGTAACGATGAGTGACCTCCAAAATGCCTCGGAACCCTCGCCCCCTGTAGATAATCCCTATTAGATTTAACCCTTTCACGTACAAATGACGTCTTTGAGCATCATCCGGTACGTGTAGGCCATATGTACAAATGACGTCTTTGAGCGTCATCCAAAAACAATAGTTTAAAATATTTATTAAAAATCTTAAAAAGTGCGCGGTTGACGTGAGATTCACTTGACCGTTGGAGCGAATTACAATATATTATGTTAAAATATATTTTGTATAATATAATATTGTATAATATTATATTATACAATATATTTATTAAAAAAAAAAACTTTACGCTATCTTTCACTTCGTTGTATGGCTTTATTTTTGAGCGAATTACAATATATTATACTTCATTGGAAAGGAAATTTATTCAGCTATGTCATGGAATGTAGAAAATTTTCTATGATGAAGTTGATTTTTGGCATATTATTTATTGCCGCAAGGTGTTATTATTTCTTTTTTTCACTTCTAACTCGAGGTTTTGTACGTTATTTTCACGCTAGCGTATTTTTTTTAACATTGTATGATATAGGAAATGATCTTAGCTTGAAAACGAAACATAATTGAACTCGATACCTTTGATAGTTTAGTTTCTAGACGCGGTGGAAGTACAACTTTTTTCCCGCGCGTGACATTTCGGGTGACAATGGGTTTACGCGGGACAACAAAAAGTGAATGACAATGGTGACGTGAAAGGGTTAAGGTAAGCAACAATATGCCTATTTCATAATTTCTATGCATAACTTATCATTTATATAAGTTTTGATATGCATGGGTGTGAATGAATATAAATGTATGGGTATGCACGGGAGGACCGATCGACCAATATCAATTTTTCCCATAGGTTGTGTTTCACATAGAGCGAATTCACATAAAACGACCTCGTTTATTGACCAATTTCTCGTTCTATGTGGGACCCTAGTGTACTTGGAAAAGCCTGCATGAAATAGACACAGGTGTAAAAATGTATAGCCTCGTTTTTTCTAACTTCGTCGCACCTTATACAAGTGTGGCCTATTAACACTGTGGGGTCAAGACATGTTGAACTATCTCATGCATGAACATTGAAACACTTATACCACAAAAGTGTAAATGGTCACGGCATGAGAAGGAATACTCATCAGGCAGCACCTCAAAGAGTCATTGTCCTGACACAAATCAGGAACTCTTGCCGACAGTAAGGGTTAGGTTAAGGTCAGGTTAGGTATATAAAGTTGCTTAAAAATTTGAACTGACCTGAAACAGATCGAATTATCCAAAGTTCTAATTATAGAGGGTTTACTGTATATAAATATATATATACACTACCCTCCTGAGTTTCGCACTTGCTTTCTTCCAGAGGCATAGCGCGAAACTCGCGGATCGCGAAACTCGGGTATTAAAAACTGTAAAAATGCTTATTTAGTCCGTTTTTTTTTTTTTTTTTGTGTGTGTGTGTGTGTGTGTGTGTGTCTACAGCGCTGTTAGGCAGTGACCTCCAGGGTTGGGATGGTAGGCCCTGGAGGTTAACTTGAGGGCTGTGTACCTACCGTATTTTACAGCTTATAAGACTCACTTTTTCCCCCAAAAAATATCCTGAAAATGCCCCAAGCCCCTGTCCACCCAGCAGTGAATGGGTACTGGGTGTTAGCCTAGGGTTTGTGACCCGCCTCCCGGGGTGGTGGCTTCGGCCAACACTACGTAGAGTGAAGGAGGAAGGAGAGGAGCTTGAGCTTGAGCTGGTAGTCACCCAGCGGATGCTGTTTTGGTCTGAGTGAGTGAGCTTGACACATATCTTGTCAGCTGATGGTTGTATGACAGTGTTATATGGCAATAACACTGTCACAATGCCTTCCTCTCTTCTCTCCTGTCTCCTCCAGTACCTCCAGAAACCACAGTACCACACACGTCATGGTTAATCACTTATAAAGGAGTATTTTATGGTAAATAAGTAAGGAACGGCGGGGGTGTAAGGTAAGGTGCTACTTATTTCGAGGTGTTACCTATCTTATGCGACACCGGCTGCTCCTGTAGAGAAAAACACAAACAATAGGAAAAAAACAAAGCTATACTAACCCTATTATAATACTATACTAAGCAGGAAGGTAGGAAGACATGTCCCGTACGTCTCTTATGGGAGGCGGTAGCAGAGTGGTTAGCGTCAAGATATGTGTCAACCTCGAGCACGAGCTTGACAGACGACCTACAAAGCGATACTAAGCAGAAAAGGTCACAAGAAGAAGAAGTCTCCGAGTGGCGTTCTCGGTGATCAGAGTTCGATCCTTGATGAGGGCTGTAAAATCCACTTAAAATCTTTCTCTGCACCGTAGAGTGGCCTAAAAACACCCACACGCTGCCCATTAACTCTACCTTCGATTGCGAGTGCATCGGAGGACACAGGGGGCGGCATGAGCCTCTAATCACAGGCGTCACTATAGAAATTCTGTCTGCGCCACCACGGGCAAGGGCCAACCATCACAGCCCTCAAGTTAAACTCCAGGGCCTACCATCCCACTCCTGGAGGTCACTGCCTAACGGTGCTGTAGGCGCACACACACACACACACACACACGCGAAAGTCGGGGATATAATGCGCGAAAGTCGGGATGATAAGAATTTAGGACTCAGCGCGAAACTCGAGGATCGCGAAACTCGCATAGCGTGAAACTCGAGAGGGTAGTGTATATATATACAGGAGAACCTCATTTAACCGGCATTCAAAACAACGGCAGCCTCAAAACAATGGCACTAATCGACCCAGGCATTTTTTTTTTTTTTTTGTTTTTTTTTCCCACCCCTTTTTTATTTTATTCTCTCACCGTCTTCTTTATATGGACTGGCAACTAAGCGGGCTTTGTGTTACCCATTTTTGTTGTGCCCTTGGCCAGTTCCTTATGATGTATAAAAAAAAAAAAAAAAAAAAAAAAAATATGATTGGGATTTTGGGCGATTCCATAAGAGTAACTCTCAAAACAACGGCAAAATGAGTGATCCGGAATGCGCCCCCCCCCCCCCCCCGAGAGTGCCGGATAAACGAGGTTTTCCTGTATATACACTACCCTCCTGAGTTTCACGCTATGTGAGTTTCGTGATCCTTGAGTTTTGCGCTGAGTCCTAAATTCTTATCATCCCGACTTTGCGCATTATATCCCCCAGTTTAGCGCTGCTTTGTACATTTTTTTTTTGTGTGTGTGTGTGTGTGTGTGTGTGTGTGTGTGTGTGTGTGTGTGTGTATAGCGCCGTTAGGCAGTGACCTCCAGGGGTGGGATGGTAGGCCCTGGAGGTTAACTTGAGGGCTGTGATGGTTGGCCCTTGCCCGTGGTGGCGCAGACAGAATTTCTATAGTGACGCCTGTGATTAGAGGCTCATGCTGCCCCTTGTGTCCTCCGATGCACTCGCAATCGAAGGTAGAGTTAATGGGCAGCGTGTGGGTGTTCTTAGGCCACTCAACGGTGCAGAGAAAGATTTTAAGTGGATTTTACGGTCCTCATCAAGGATCGAACTCGGGTCACCGAGAACGCCACTCGGAGACTTCTTCTTCTTGTGACCTTTTCTGCTTAGTATCGCTTTGTAGGTCGTCTGTCAAGCTCGTGCTCGAGGTTGACACATATCTTGACGCTAACCACTCTGCTACCGCCTCCCATAAGAGACGTACGGGACATGTCTTCCTACCTTCCTGCTTAGTATAGTATTATAATAGGGTTAGTATAGCTTTGTTTTTTTCCTATTGTTTGTGTTTTTCTCTACAGGAGCAGCCGGTGTCGCATAAGATAGGTAACACCTCGAAATAAGTAGCACCTTACCTTACACCCCCGCCGTTCCTTACTTATTTACCATAAAATACTCCTTTATAAGTGATTAACGATGACGTGTGTGGTACTGTGGTTTCTGGAGGTACTGGAGGAGACAGGAGAGAAGAGAGGAAGGCATTGTGACAGTGTTATTGCCATATAACACTGTCACACAACCATCAGCTGACAAGATATGTGTCAAGCTCACCCACTCAGACCAAAACAGCATCCGCTGGGTGACTACCAGCTCAAGCTCAAGCTCCTCTCCTTCCTCCTTCACTCTACGTAGTGTTGGCCGAAGCCACCACCCCGGGAGGCGGGTCACAAACCCTAGGCTAACACCCAGTAACCATTCACTGCTGGGTGGACAGGGGCTTGGGGCATTTTCAGGATATTTTTTGGGGGAAAAAGTGAGTCTTATAAGCTGTAAAATACGGTAGGTACACAGCCCTCAAGTTAACCTCCAGGGCCTACCATCCCACCCCTGGAGGTCACTGCCTAACGGCACTGTAGGCACACACACACACACACACGTGTGTATGTGTGTGTGTGTAATGTACAACTGTTTATTGCAGCTACACACAAGTGGTGTTTATATATCGCCATGGCTAGAATGTATAAAGAATATATGTATTGAGTGTGGTTTGCCAGCAGTGTGGATGACGCAAACTATTAACAACCCAAAATGGTTTAGGAAAGCGGTGGAACAGAAATTAAAAGATATATGGATAACAAATTGGTATAGAAATGTAACAAGCAGAGGCATTTGCAGTAGCTATAAGATGTATAAAGAAGTTTATGGGATTGAAGAGTATTTAGCCAAACTAAATAGAACTAATTGTATCTCTCTAACTAAGTTCCGTACAGGAAATAATCAGCTGCCAATTATTACTGGAAGACATAGTCAAATAAGCAGGGAAGAGCGTTATTGTACTCAATGTAATGACGGACAACTAGGAGACGAATATCATGTTCTGTTGCAATGTCAAAATGAGGACATTATTCACTTAAGAAGCAGATACATACCAGAGTATTACAGGTTACACCCAAATCACTCTAAATTTACAATGCTGATGGAGAGCAAAAATGTAATATTATTAACAAATTTAGCATAATTTGTAAATGCTTTGATTAAGCTATTTAGATGATTTTTTTGTTATGAATGTGTATATATATTACACAGGAGCTGTGCTCCATACTTTTTATAAAGTCTGAGCAAATAAACATATTCTATTCTATTCACACACACACACACCGCTTCAGCTGTGTGTACAAGATGTGCTCTGGTAGGCTCCTACAAAACTGGATATGCTGATTGGCTGCAGTGACCAAGAAGGACGCAGAGGACCCAAAAAGACCTTGAGTATTTACAGGTGAGAGCTATGCAGTTAGATAGTCCTGTCTCCACATGATTAGCCTAAAAAGTGAAAAATATTGGACGTAAACAAAGATGGAAGACCCCCCGCGATCAATTTTGATGGCCTCAATACCAAAGAAAAAGACATGTTAGAGCTGAAAACGAACCGGAAAAGGGTCTCAATGCTAGAAAATGTAGTTCACGAAATGATGGATAGACTAGAGAAGATGGAAAAGAAAGTGTTCGTACTGGAAAAAGATAATACTATTTTGAAAAATAGAGTGGATGAATTAAATGGTAAACAAGACGACGAAAAGCTAGTGAAGTTGCACGCAGAAATGTATCAGTACTTTTAAAAAAATGGAAAAATGACACAAGAGGAAAAAAAAGATGAAAAAAAGCATGGAAGATAGAAAAAGAAAGCCCAAAAGAGAGTTTTACCCCAAATAATTTGACGATCAAGAAAATAAAAAAAAAAAACTGACCAAAAAAAGTAGTTTAAGTGATAAAACAAAAGGAAAAAATTTAAATTTAGAGTTTACGGTGGACAAAAAAAAAATTTGGTCATCATTTTTGGTTTAAAGGGAAAAAGTGTGCCCAGAAAAACAAAAGAGAAGAGGAGAAAAAAAAAGGTCAAAGAAATTTTTTTAAAGTAGTAGAAGAAAATACGGAGATAAAAGAAAGAAATAGAAGAGATACATGGTAGAAAAATAGAGGAGGGGGGGGGCCCGCCCCCCCTTAAAAGTTAATTTTCAGGTCACAAAAACAGCACTGATATATTGTTAAGGGCATAAAAAAAATGGCAAAGACAGAAGATATAAGAAAATTTTGGATAAAAAAAAGATATGAAGAGGAAGAAAAGAGCCATTTTAAAATGTACTTTTTTAAAGAACCCAAAGAAAAAAACGAATTGAAAACGGAAGAGGAAAAAAGAAATTTTATGGAGAGTTTTAGCCCCCCAAAAAAATGAAGAAGTGGTATCTAAAAGAGAAAGGTAGGAGAAGACAGTTAAAAGGGAAAAATTTAAAAAAAGGAGGGGCGGGTATCGACAAAAAATTAAAAAATGGGTGGGTTTTTAAAACTTAACAGAAGTAAACGATTACCTGAGAGCCAAGAAACCGGGGGGGGAACATTTTGGGGGTTTAGTAGAAACGAAGCTGAGTGTTTTCTGAGGGTCCCCGTTGGGGAGGGTCAAATAAGTATGGGGGGAGAAACAAAAAATCAGAAAAAGGGGGTGGTGAATTATGTTAAAAAGGGGAAGGATGTGGTGTAGGGGAATGTGGAAAAAGGAGAAGGAGGGGCAGGGGTTTTGAAGGTGAGTGGTGATAAAAAAAAGGAAGAAAAAGAGATTTAGTATCGTATCGTTCCCCTAAGACAAATTTCTGGGGGGAGAGGAGTATGGAGACATGATAAAAAAACACAAGAAAAATTTTTAAAAAGAAACGAGGAAAATTTGAGAACATAATTTTGATGGGAGTTTTTAACTGCAAAGAAGTTTGCTGGGAAGAATATTAACTGAAGGGGGGAGAAGCTCGGGGGGTTCCCCTTTTTGGGAAAATCTGGTAATGAATAACTTTAGACTCAGGGATTAAAGAGAATACAAGATTAGGGGGTAGCGAAGAAAAAACATCAAACTAATCTACTTTTGACAAAAAAGAAGGGAAGAATTAGTAAAGAAAATTTTATAGAGCCCACTTGGAAAAGAGTGCCCATTTTTTAGGGGTTTTTAAAGAAATATAGCAAAAAAAAAAGGGGAGAAAGAGAAAAAACACAAAAAAAAGGAAGAACTTTATGGAAAAGCAGACTTGACGGATTAAGAAATTTTTCGGGGGGAGACAACTAAAAGTAGTTTCCATCGAAAGGGAGTACCAGAAAAAATGGGATGAATTCTCGAATTTTTACCCCAAAGGAATAAATATTTATGTTCCCAAGGATGTTATCAAGAAAAAAAAAAGAATAAAGGGTTTTTTAAACAAAAAAAATGTGAATTAGAAAGACAAAAAGAGAAAAAACATGGAATATTTGGAGGAAAAAAGGAGGTAATAAACCCTTTTGGGAAAAAGTACAAAAAAAAAACTAGAAAAAATATGTAAGAACCCGAAGAGAAGAAGAAAGTAACTATGTGAGAAAAAAATAGAAAAATGTAAGAACGAACCAAAAACTTTTCAAAAGATATATAAATGGAAAAAAATGAAAAAAAAAGGGGAAGGAATAGATAAGCTGAAGGTGAAGGCTAGAGACGAAGATGCATTACAACAGGCTGATTTTAATGAATAAGTGCTTACAGACGTTTTTAAAAAAGAGAAAGCGAATTTTAAAAAAAAAAATATAATAGCAAAAAGGAAAAAAATTTAAAGGAAGACATAAAAGTAGACTAATAAAATAAAAAGGCTAATGGAAAGTCAAATGTGGAAAAGCCCCGGGCCAGATGGGGGTGTCGAATTGGATAATGAAAAAGTGCAGTAACCAACTAGCAGGAAAAAGTACATAGTGTAATTGAGAGTTCACTCAAGGCGAGCAGAGTCCCGTTATTTTTTTGGGAAAAAGCAAATATTGTGCCCAATTTACAAAGGAGGAGACAAAGAAGAACCATTAAATTACGGCCAGTATAAATTAAAAAAGTGCAGTGGCAAAAAATGTTGAAAAAATGTGAAGGAAGATGGGGTTTAAATATTTTGGAAAAGACAAAAACAACTCGCAGGGGCCGTTTGGATTTAGAGGAGGAATGCATGTAAAAAGAATTTATTAAGCTTTTTTCTGAGTGGGCGATGTGACACAGGAAAGAGAGGGGTGGGTCGATTGCATAACTTGGACCTAAGAAGGCATTTGACAAGGTCCCATAAGAGGGGCTGTCTGGAAGCTAGAGAGTAGGAGGATTGAAGGGTGTTTTTCGGAAGTGGATGGGACTTTTGGCAACAGAGAGATTTAGAACCGAATAAAAGATCAGAAGTCAGAAAAGGTGCAGTGGAAAGTGGGGTTCCTAAAAATCAGTTTTTGGCCCCCGTGATTCTTGGTCTATGTAAATGAATAAAGGGGATGAAAAAGCTATTGGGGGTATATTTGTGAGAGTTAAAAATTTTAAAAAAAGTAGAAAAATAAAGAGGACTGTGAGGTTTTTAAAAAGGGTCTAGATAAGAAATTTCAGATGGAGTCAAATGGGGGAAAAGGGAGTTTAATGCAAAAAGTTAAAAGTGATGGGGTGGGCAGTAGCAAAAAGAGACAGGAGGGGAAAATATTCATGGGAAAGAATGGAAATCAAAACCCAAAAGGGCGAAAAAAAAACTGGGGGTGGGATAATTTTTTCAATGAGAAGAAAATAAACAAAATACAGGGATACAAATCAGTTGCTGAGGAATATAAAAAAGGGGATTCAAAATCTGGATGAAGAGAGATTAAGAAAATTGAAACCCTCTTTGATTTTGACCCAAGGCTGGAATATGCGGCAGTATTTGGTCACCAATAAAAAGAAGGGGAAAAAGGAAGATTGAGGAATACAAAGAGCAGCCCCAAAAAAGGCCCCCCAAAACCTGAGAAATTTAAAAATATGAGGAAAAGACTTTTAAAGACTTTTAAAACTCCCAAAACTTTAGAAAAGAGAGAAAGGGGAGATTTTATACAGTGTTAGAGCATCAAAGGGGCTGGAAAAAATGATGGAAGAAGATCTGTTTGTGTGGGGGGCGTAGAAGTGAAGAGGCATGAGAAGAAATTGAAAAGGCAACATGCAAGGGGGGACAAAAAAAAAAAAACAGTTTTCCCCTTTTAAAAAGCATAAAGCCGGGAACAACCTTGATGCAAAAGGATTAAGCAAAAAAGTATCAGGACTTAAAAGGGGAGGGGTGGGTAATAGTAGATTTGGAGGCGGGGGGCAGTACGAGCATAGTCTTTTCCCGTAGTACAACTAGGGAAATACACAAACCAATAAAAAAAAAAAAAAAAAAAAAAACCTGACTAAATAAGATTTTTTCAGTGTTTTTTAATACCCGAGTTTCGTTAATCCGCGGGTTTCCCGCTATGCCTCCGGAAGAAAGCTAGCGCGAAAAAGGGAGGGTAGTGGAAATATACACACAAACCTCGTTTCCCGGAAATAGGGGGGAAAAGGCTGGTCCGGGGAAAAACCCCAAAAGTCCGGGGGGGAAACGCAACGTCCGAGCCTTTTCCCCCCCCCCCGGGGCGTTTTTTCCTATCTAGTTTTTCTGTCCGGAATGCCCAAAATAAAATACCCCGCGCAGACTTTTATGTCCGTGAGCATGTTGCCACCTGGCGGGAGGCAGAGAAAGTATTCAATAGTCCAAAAAAAAAAAAAAAACCCCCCCACCCAGGGGCGTGGGGGTCAGGGGATAACGGAGGCAGTGCAGGGTGAACCGTGATTGGGTGTGCCCCAAAATTTAAACAATAAGGGGCCGCTTTGGGGCATGTGCCACCCGGCGGGGGGGCAGCAGGAAAAATGTTCAATAGTTTTAAGAGCGTTCCTGACCCGGGGGGCAGTGGGGGTCAGGGGAGAACGGAGGCGGTGCAGGTGAACCGTGAGTGTCGTGTGCCCAAATGTAAACAATACGACCGTGAGCATGGCCACCTGGCGGGAGGCAAGAAAGTGTTCAATAGTCTCAAGAGAGTTCCTCCCCACCGGGGGGCAGGGGGGGTTCAGGGGGACTAAGGAGGCAGTGCAGGTAAAAAACCGTGGGGGTTCGGTGCCCAAATGTAAAAAAACTCAGGGTTAAGAGCCCGTGAACCACTTAAAGAACTTCCCAAAAACAACATCGAACGGCTCGGGAAAAAACCATTAAAAAGCATAAAAAACACCCCACTCTGGGGTTTTGTCTCTTTTTTTGCCAGTTACGCTCCTACCAGATGGTAAAACTGAAGAGAAGGGGGATTTTTCTACGCCAAATGACTCTGTATTAGACCAGTGTCCTCCTCGGGACACACTCTTTGTCTTGGGTGATTTCAATGTACTACGGGGCACTGTGAGAGTGGTACGATTTGGGGTTTTGGGTTCCCCATGGTCCGGTACCAGAAACACCAACAGTTCCTGTTTTCTGAACTTTGCAAGGCCAGAAGGTTGAGAATTGCGGGTTCTTGGTACGAGCCCAGAGCTGCACCGCTGGACATGGTATAGAAAATCCCGGGAGGGGTAGCAAGGAGATCGCCCCAATCCTGTTAGAAAATCGTTGGAGGATCCTCCAGAACTGCAGGGTTTCCCGGAGTGCTGAGTTTTTTTTAAAAACAGGGTCACAGACTTGTTGTTGTACATTTAAGCCATGTCAAGCCCAGAAGAATCTAAAAGAGGTAACCATTATGTTTCATCTTGAGAAACTGAAGGATTGAAAAATGTGTCATGGTTTTCGGTGGCAGTCTCAAATCGGTTTGATGTGCTCGGTGCTCCGGGATCTGTAGAACTGTGGATACCTTAAAAACGTAAAAAACTTACAGGCTTAAAGGGGAGTTTTATTGGGGAGCCCCCCAGGTCAAGGCGTGGTTTTGTCTCGGGGGGAGAGTGGAGAAAAATGAGGAGAGGCGCTGCCAGGTGGCTGGGAACCCCCGGGGACCAGCACAGGGCTCTGTCACGCCGGACTAGAACCCCCCTGAGGAGAGACAAGGAGAGGTATGTCAGGATTTTTCTCGTGAGGATGTCGAGGGTCTTTGGGGAACGTAATGACCCCGCCCCCCGCCTCCCGAGCCCCTGAAGAAGCTCCGTTCCAAGTCTCCTTCTCAGGCGAGTGCTTTTTTCGAAAAACGATGGGCGCCTGGCGGAAATGGATGGGGCAGAGGCTGTTGGGCGAGTACTTTGGGCTTTGTTCACGGTGGACCCTCCAACTGAGCGGGTTCACACCACTGGGTTACAGGCAGTGGATGCCGATCTCCCTTTGACGAAACCGCACCCTCTCTTGACGAAGTCAGAGAGGCTGACCCAAATTGAAGGGGGGAAAAGGCAGTGGTGTTGTAATATCAGTGCGGAGCCCCAAAGTGGGGGTGGGCCATGATCCGCGGGTTTTCATCGTCCTGGGCTCCGTTGTGGCCAACAGGTACCATTCCCCTGATGGAAAAGGGGGCTGGTCGTCCCTATCTGGAAAAAAGGGAAAGGGGGAAAGTCAGGACTGTAACAATTACCGCGGTTTTACACTGCCAGGTACCCCGGGAAGGTGCTTTGCCCATCTATTTCTGACACGAATTCGCCCCGTCCTTTTTGAAGCACAGAAACCCCAGCAGTCGGGTTCACGCCGGTAAATCAACAAGGACCGTAACTAGGCTTCGTTTTCCTGGGGGAACGCCGAACGTGAGTTTCGACAGGGGGTGCTTGCAGCCTAGTTGATCCAAGAAAAAACGTTTTACTAGTGCATCGGAGTCACTTGGGGTCTTTTTGCGGGGCTTGAGGGATTCCTGCAAGGACATTGGTTTGATAACTGGGCTGTATTTTTGGGACTGAGAGTGCTGTGAAGTGTGGGGGCAGGTGTATCCAGTTGTTCCCGTGAATACAGGGTGAGGCAAGGGTGGTCCTTTGCCCCATCACTTTTTTAACCTTGTATGGGGGGGATATTGGACAAGGTTGTAGATCAAATGATTTGGGGGGGCATCCTTTGCAACACCAAGATCACTGATCTTGTTTTTTTCCGAGATGCAGTAATCTTTGCGAGCGCTGGAGGTCCTGGGGGGGCTCTCGAGGCGCTGCAGAGGAGGCAAAAGCCTTTTGGGACTTGAGGTTCCTGGCTCAAGACCCCAAAGGGCCAGGGATTTGGGACTTTTCTAGATGAAGCAGTACAGTTGTTCAGCTGTGGCGAGGACATTGAGATTTGGAAAGTTTTACATACCTTGGTAGCACAGTCATAATGACGGCGGGTCACGTTCAAGAATCTTACGGCGGATTGGCATAGCCCCCCGGTGTTATGGAAACCCCTCAGCGGGAGTATTTGGCGTGCGGTACCTGGCAGGAGGACAAAGATCCGGATCTTCAAGTCGCTTGTGATCCCTGTTTATTATGGTTTGTGAGACATGGACACTAAATAGTGATTGAAGAGACGAATCAAGCCTTTGGTAAAAAGTGTTTCGCGAATCATGGGGGATCGTGGGGGTGATTAGTGTAAAAACCGATTTTCACCCTGAGACGAATCGAGGCTTTCCCATAGTCCGTCAGCGCCAAACTTGGTAATGGGGGTGGGCACGCTACCCTGAAAAAACCCTCCTTCCCCATCGGGGTTGTTCTGTAAGAGGGGGGGCAACCGGCGTGGAGGAGGGGGCCAAGGGGGGGGCCCCCCAAGGCTCGTGGCTGGGGGCCAAAATTATGTTTCTTGCGAGAGCTGTTGGTATGGGAAAGGAGCCCGCAGGGAACTCGGCGTGGTGGGCCCCCGGGGAAAGGGGGGTTTTTAGGGTGGGCCGGGGGGGCGGGACGCGCCCCCCCGGCGTATTTTCCCCCAATGATTTTATTTTATTGAGTCACGCGGAGGAAAACTTGTTATAGTATAGGGTTTTTTGTACGTTATGTTTAAAAATATATAAAAATATATGTTTTAAAAATAAGAATGTATAAGTTAATAAAACCCAACCTACTATAAAAAAAAAACCTAAAAATTACAAACCCAACCTCACTAAACCCCCTAAAAGTTACTAACCTAACCTCACTATAACCCCCAAAATTACTAACCCCAACCCACTATAACCCCTAAAAATTACTAAATAAACCCTCCATAACCCCCTAAAAAATTTTTCTAACCAACCCCACTAAACCCCCTAAAAATTATAACCTAAAAAACCCCACTAAACCCCTAAAAGTTAAAATAACCTAACATCACTATAAACCCTAAAAAATTACTAATAACCCTTACAAAAACCCCCAAAAGTTACAAAAACCTAACCTCACTAAACCCCCTAAAAGTTATAACCAAACCCTACTAAAACCCCCAAAAAGTTATAACCTAACCTCACAAACCCCTAAAAGTTACAATATAACCCTACAATAACC
This sequence comes from Chionoecetes opilio, assembly GCA_016584305.1. Classification (NCBI taxonomy): domain Eukaryota; kingdom Metazoa; phylum Arthropoda; class Malacostraca; order Decapoda; family Majidae; genus Chionoecetes; species Chionoecetes opilio. The sequence continues at coordinate 3,109 of JACEEZ010002886.1, read as the reverse complement.
CCCTAAAAGTTACAAAAAACCTAACCTCACTATAACCCCCCTAAAAGTTACTTATTTTTGCCGTAGGCGGCCCGCATGGGACCCGGGGCCCGCATTGGGGAACACCCTTCCTAGGGGAAATTGCTTGCGGTTTTTCCCACCACCTCAGAGGTAAGGAGTGTAAGGTTTGGTTGGGTATACTAAGGTTGGTATTTTTTAGGGGGTTAAGGGTTTTTGGGTTAAGTTTAATTTAAACTTATAAGGTTTGGTTTGGGTTTTTTGGGTTAAGGTAAGGTATGTTTTTTAAAACCATAGGGTTAGGGGAGGTTTCATTAAAAGCCTATAAGCCCCGACTAATTTTTCCCGGCCAGTTTAGTGCTTTTTCTGACGAGTTTTTTTTTTTTTTTTTTTTAAAATATGGTTTTGCGCAAAATAAAATATCCCTTGGAAAAAGCACCAATTTTAGGCCAGGAAAAAAAAAAGTGGTGTCTCTGAAAAAAAATCGCGGAAAACTCTCGCCCTTATTCCGAGTTTTAAGGTTAGTAGAAAAAAGGGTTTTTTGACAAAAAGATTAGCCCATAAGGTTTGTAAGCAGATAAGGCAGGGGCGATAAAACGAATCTTTTCCCTTTTTATCAGCCCCACCCTTTTCCAAACAGTAGGAAACGTTGTGGGCCCTTTTACTTCTTTTCTGCACCTGTGACTTCTTCTTGGGACTGTTGTCCTTCGTTATTCGGCCCCATTTCTCCCGTTAACAAATTGCAACTCTTCCCTTGTCTCTTTTTTACATGGTTTGGGTTTTTGGTTGAAAGGGGGAGTGATGTCGAGATCCGATATACCCCCGGTGACATCTCTGAATTAATCAAGTCGCGGGGTGAAAAAATTTTTTCCTCAAGAAGGCCCAGGGGGGCTAAAAAGGATGCTAAAAAAAATTTACGATCTTTTAAATTGGGGAAGTCACCCCGCGGAGTGTCGGACCGGGAAGCCCTTTTTTTGATTTTTTATGATCTTGATCTTGATTTGATTTGGAGTCAAACAGCGGATTTTTTTTTGTCGGTGAAAGCCTTGTTTTTGGCGTTTTTCCAAGGTAAATTTTTGGGAGAGAAGCAGAAAAAGGGGGGGGGGGGGAAACAGCCAGTGTTTTTACCCCCCCCCCCCGCCCCCCCCAACCCCACAAGGGGTCCCCATCATGAGGGGCGCCCGCCGCTTGCTTCTCATGCGTGCTTCCAAGAATTTTTCCAAGAATTTTTTTTACATTTCCCCAATCCACGCGGGGTCACCCCTCCACTAGCACACAACCCCACGGGACCCTGGTTGCCAGAATCCTATGAAGAATTTTTATACCTGGGCCTTTGTTTTTGAATGGAATTTAAATTTGATTATGATTTTTCATTTGTTTTACAACTTGAATTGAGAATTTGAAAACCCGTTTTATGATTTTCCCTATGTGATTATAGTATAAAAACACCCCCCGCTGCGGAGAGACTGAAATGGGGATGAATTTAAGGGGAAGGGGTAGGAGTTTAGGTTTAAAGTAGTCGTCCCGACCATTTCATCATTTTTGATTTAATGCAACAATCATGCCCATTGAAAAAATTCAAAAATACGTCGCACTTTTTGTATCAGTCAGCCGTTTTTAAAAAAATCCGCAATCAAAATCGGGGAAATTCCCCGAGTTTTTCAAAAAAAAAGCATCAAGATTTGCAGAGTCAGGCTCGGGGTCCGTGCGTACCATCAGGGAGGACCCCCTTTCCCGCGCGGGATCGAGGACGAAAAACAGAGATAAATAAAATACTTAAGATATTTGGGTGTTTTTGATAGATTTTTTTTTGATAGCACATGCATGCATCCTTTTATGGGCAGCAAGACGCTGTGCCTTTTTGAAAAAGTTTTTCAACGGAAAAGGAGTGGGGTTTTGTAGGAGTGGGGGGGGAGTGGCGTGTGGTGACACGCAAGGTTTGGGGGGCGAACAGTTGTTTGAAAAACGGTGTGTTGTGAGGGGAGCGATGGGGGGCCACCACGACTGTGGGCTTTCCTCTTAACAAGACCAAGAAACCAAGAACCAGGTGGGGGGGTGGGCGTGGGCGTGCCCCGTGGGAGAGACCCCGAGTGGTGGGCTGTCCCCAAATTTCTGCCTTCCCGCCCGCATATTTTCCAACTCTATGCTGTAGTTAATGCTAGTATTTTGGTTTTCCGGGGTAATGGACGTTTTGACTGTAGCTCCAAAACTAAAACCCTAAAGGGTTTTCTCGAAAGTACCTTTATTGGAAATTTCCCCCCACACCATGGTTTAACCTTATTTACCAATCCATGTTTTGGAGAAGTGGCCAGGTCCTCCTGCTGAACCTCAGGGGTCTGCTAACACCTGTTAATTCACCCGTACTCGGGCTCAAAAACATATAAGGATCCCATGGACAATCTGAGGTTCGTTTTTTTTTAAAAGGTATACGCGGACCAAGCGTCATTTCTTTCGGTGTCAGATTGAGCATCGTACTCTAAATCTGTCACAGCGGGCAGATTCAACTGTCTGACACGAAGTACAATCGTCATCATAACATTTGCCGACAGGTGTCAGACAGAGTGTTTGGGGCGTTCCCTGTTCTGACGTCATCAATAACAAGTCGTAGCCCCCGTTGGAGGGAAGATTTTTTTTTTTTTGCGCGCTTTTTACAAAAGGGGGGTGTTTTTACGGAAATAAGGGCCTGGGAAAATCAATTATTTTTGGTGGATTAGGTGTTTTGAATGTACATTCAACATAATTAGGCAAAAAAAAAAATGGGGTCTGACGGGCTACTTTAAGGGGAAAAAAGGGGATAAGTTAAGGGGAAGTGCTGCCACAGCTCAAGCGAGTAGTTCTCTGGTTTACTCCTGAGCACGTTTAATAGATATATATTAGATTTATCTTTGGGTTTTGTCGTGATTGATACGTGGAAATTATTTCCGAGTAAGGCTGACTTTTTTTGGAGTGTGGGGAATTACTGTCCTAACGCAGAATAATCACCTGGGGTTTTTTTTTAATAAAAAACAAGAATATTTGAAAACATCATCCTATTTATTCTGAAGTGTATGTTCTTTTTTGAGATCACCCACAAAATAATTAAACAACATAGAATTCTCAATCCACTACAGGA
>JACEEZ010002884.1:37500-41160 GCA_016584305.1 Chionoecetes opilio | reverse complement strand
GCACTCTAATATGTACATTTCCAATAGAAAATACAATAAGTATTGGATTTTCCTAGGAAAATACAATAATCATTGTGGCCTTCCGGTACGATAATTTTGCTGCCTGCAGCTTACTGTAAAGCCGTTTGTTCAAACCTCGCCTAGTGTTGTGAAGCCATTCAGCAACGTGCTCCTGCCCAGGATTTATTTACGCATCCTACACTCTTAACAAGGGTTTACAAGTGTTGTGTTGTGAGATGCAAGACACATGATGTCTCCAGAAAATCTCAGGAGGGAGGAGCCCATTCAAAGTACAGAAGTGTCTCTTATACAGCAGCTACCACCTCAGCTTCAAAGAATGCAAGGTACGTGAAGGAGAAAATTTTCCTTATTGATTCGTTTTTTTATTCGGTTAGTGTAGGTTAGACACTGTGGATATTTCACTGTTCATATTTACTCAAAACTAGGCACTCGTGGAGAATGTGGCTGAAACAGTTGTTGAAGCCAATTTACGCCTGGCAGCTACGCGTTCCCCCTCTGTCTCTCTCTCCTTCCTCTCTTTCTCTTTTTTTTTTCTCTTCTCTCTCTCTCTCTCTCTCTCTTCTCTCTCTCCATCTCATCTCCTCTCCTCTCTCTCTCCTCTCTCTCTCTCTCTCTCTCTCTCTCTTCTTCTCTCTCTCTCTCTCTCTCTCCTTGCTCTCTATCTACTACTCATTGAGGAGATGAAGAGAAAGAGAGAAGAGGATGAAGAGAGATCTGCAGAGAACTACTCCTTTTCTCTCCTTTTTCCTCCTCTCTCTCTTCTTTCTTCTCTCTCTTCTCTCTCTCTCTTCCTTCTCCCTTCCTCTCCTCCTCTCCTCTCTCTCCTCTCTCTCTCTCTCTCTCTCTCTCTCTCCCTCTCCTCTCTTCTCTCTCTCTCCCTCTCCTTGCTCCTTCCTCTCCTCTTTCTCTCTCTTCTCTCTCTCTTTCTCTCTCTTCCTTCCTTTCTCATATCTCTGTCCCTTCTCTCTCTCGTCTCTCTCTCTTCCTTTCCTTCTCTCTCTCTCTCTCTCTCCTTCTATCCCTCCCTCTCTTCTCTCTCTCTCTCTCTCCTCGTCCCTTTGCGGGCCTCCCCTTCTCTCTCCCTTTCTGTCCTAGGGGTACGCTACTGCCGCTACAATCTGAGCGCTTTAAACACCTGCCTGCTTCCCTACATCTCAGAAAGCAGCCCGGAGCAGGTGTAGAGCAGTGTTCTTCAAACGTTTTTCATAGCGACCCAGTTTGATTTTATGCATTACATTCACGACCCTATTATATGTCTGTAGCTGCTTTCTCTTTCCGATGTGATTTTTTATTACAATTACATACATACATATGCATATAAATCTGCATACATTTATACATACATACATGCATTTATGTATTCAAAATAATTGCATATGTTTGAGTGTGCCAATGTAAATTTTATCTATTAAAAGTATTAAAAAAATATGTAGAAGTGCTCTGTAAATTGTAACTACGTAAGTAGAGAAAAATAGTATTAATTGATTGACAAGTGAAAATTATGCCTAAAACTGGTCACTTAATGGTTTTTTCTTTCCTTAACTAGGATGGATTTACAAGCTCAGGCCATGGAACAACGTAGAGCGAAGTTATGGGTCAGATAAGAGTGCCGACTCAACGATATCGCAACAAGGTAAACGATCCAACCTTCCTTATAAACGACTTCATTCAGGTAATAACTTTTGCCTGAATTTAATGTTTGTCTTAAAATCATGTAAAAAAACATTCTACTTCTGATCTAATTAGAATTTTTTTTAATTTTATGAACATTGTTATTTTGTGTGTTTCTTGGTTTGTTTTTTTTATTAGTAAAAATATAACATCCATTTCCAATTTTGATTGTATTATCGAATTTTCTTTAAAAAAATATTAATAGGTTACTTCTTTTCTTTTTTTTCTTGTTGTGAAAAGCATAGAAAAGAAAAAATATATATATATATAATATTATATATATAATATATATATATACTATATATATATATATTATATATAATATATATATATATAGACATATATATATATATATATATTATATATTATTATATATATATATATATATATATATTACATAAATATCTATATATATATATTATATATATATATAATATATATATATATATATAATATATATATATATATATTAAAAAAAAATTCAGTCTATATACATAACCACTACTTTTATTTTTTGTCTTAAATTTTAATATTTTAAACGTTCTTTAATATTCCCTACAAGCCAATACTGACGTAATATTTGAACTTATGTCATACTGAACATATCTGCTGTACTTCACTAGTTCCATAAATGTTTCAGCACCGAGTGTGAGACACAAAACTGTGGTATTGAGAATGATCAGGGAGTTGTCAGCTGCCAGGCAGTTTGACAAGGATTTTCTGCCGACGGCGAGGTGGAGAGTCCTTGTACGAGAGCCTCGTCCAGTACTACACAACATGGCAGGCAGCTCAGGTCACAAGCAAGACCAGTGAGCTGAAGTGCAGCAGTGGTGACCCAAAACATTCAAATACAAGAGTCACCTTGGTGACATTCTGACACACAGTGGTGTTAAAGGAATTATGAAAATGTGTTGAGTGTGTGGAAAAAAGATTGCTAGAAAGAGTGAACTCACAAACACACCTGACACACATAAGTCCTTTGAGCCACGACCAAAGTAAATGCTCCGGCGGGGGGGTAATTCTCATTAGATATTTACATTAGTCCAATGTCTTCAAGTGTCAGAATAAGGTGTGAATGGACAATCTGGAGAAACGGTAGCTTAGTGCCCCCGGATGGACGCCATCTTTGGACTTTCGCCACCGCAGCCAACTTTCAACGTCAATCATTCTGACTCGAACTTTGTTCCTCGTCTGATGAAGAGCTGATATCGATGGTTCTGCGAGTTGAACAAAAAAATGGGGGGGGGTTGTTTGGCTGCGGTATTGGGGTCTGGAGTTTGCAGGCATTGCCAGGGCTTCATGCATGGAGCCGGGTGTGAACTGTTAGTGGCTCCTGGCTAGCAAGGATAAGATAAAGGCTTTTGAAGCTTGTGCAAGCGGGATATGATCTGTATATCTGTAAAGGCATTCACAGATCGGGATCTTTCGTGGAATGTACCAAACAGACGTCTTTCAAATAGCATTAGGCCTTCACGTGTGTCAGCTGTACGCCAAGGAACACGAAGATCATGTCGGTGTATAATTCACTCGTTATCACATGTTCTGTGACAAAGAAGGGCCAGACTCGAATCTGGAAACAATTGCCGCCTTGTGCAAGACTCCTTGATGCAGCATACGCTTAGGGCCAACTATCAGGGGCTATCTGGCGACGCAGCTTGAAAACCTGCAGAGGTCCCAGCACCATCAGCAGAAATGGCTGGGACTCGTGATGGCGGTTCGCTCAAATCCGATGGATGGCGGGTCTACCAGCTCCAGATGTTTCCGTCTGAATCTCATCTCATGCACCATGCAGAAGGACGTGGTCGACGTCAGATTGATCCTGCATACTACTGAATGGGGTTGAAGTGCACTGTTTGTGTGTAAGATTGCAGGATGCTCCAACACTGGTTGCAGGATGATGCTAGATCGGGCTCAGGATCGCCAATGACTCGATGGCGACTCTGATGATTAAACTTTTGTGTGCAATGT